>APFE031613989.1:59799-138886 GCA_000404065.3 Pinus taeda
ATCATACAAAGATACTATCATTTAGGCTTAAAGATTATGACCCATGAATAGACCTTATCCTTCCTTTTGTGCTAAGGTTCCTCCTTCCTTCAGATCCAAATCTGCGTCATCATCCAATATACCAGCTGTAGCACTTTTTCAGATCTTCAATAATAATCCAGATGGTAATTTGTCACAAGATCTCCTTCCTCTTTTATAGTCCAAGGCCTTCCCCAATACCATGGTTCAAAAACCATAACATTTCAATACCATGAACCCAAAATAATGGATCGACACAATTGACGAGACGCCATGGTCCAAAACATAGGTTCAAGTTCCAAGATCTAACTTCCATGGACCAAAAGAATGATTACCAACATATACGTGCTTTTGTAAAGTATAACCCACGTGTATACGCGCCTTCATCTAGATGGACCTGCGTATATGTATTTTTCTACTTTCTGAGTGCCTGAACTGAGATCTGTTACCAGAGAAGGTTGCCATCAAGGACAACACCTGTGCCATAGCTCCAAACCTATGCCATAATGCCAACAGCTATGACTCGAATATATAGACTTTTAAATACAATACCATGGTTTGTGGACAATGGGTGAGTCTCAAAACCAACTTACCTATCTATCCAAACAAGTGGCTAAGACCCCTTTGACACCTATCTATCGACACGCTTCACATCCACATATCGTAGAGACTTTACATCGTTTCAGAAACATATACAAAATTTTGGTTAAATAACCTAAAAAATGACCCAAGGGACCCTATCCAAACACGCCTCCAATAGAAAGATCATGACTCATCCTCGAGTCACTTAGATGGCACTGCGATCTTCTTGCGAAGGCCACCGAGCTCAACCTACATCAATGGAACTTCAACAACACACAAAGACATTGCCTACTGTAACTCTTCGACCATTTATTCTATTGTTGGCTCTTACACTATTAGGCACATTTTCCTTTGCATCTATTGTATCACTTTGAGCTTCTCTTGAAGTGACAAAATAAGCTGAAAATCTTCCTCTAGCTGTTATCACTCTAAAATTTCCCTAGGGTTGTCATGTTGTGTTTAAAGAAATAATAGAGGTAACTATAAACCTACTTTTGAGATCAGGATCTAGCCTTCCTAATGCTCAGAGAGGGCTCTCTCTTAATGATTTAACTTTGTTAGATTAATTGATTTTAGTCTAGTTATTTAAGCTTGGTTGGGTTTTGGTTTGATTTGGCGGTGGAATCACTGATTTATATGGATAGATAAATGTATTTTTTCCATTGGGCCATGTAGTCCAAATGTCAAGAAAACATGACTTAGTTAAGTTTTAAAGATAGTGTTCACAGGGCAAGGTAGCTGAGTAAATTAAGATCTTTTAGGTTGGTTGTGAAGTGGTTTTTCAATCGGGGTCACATGTCAGTTAAGGATTCCTCAAACCGGATAATGAGGGAAATGAGAGAGGTCAATCAAAACTAGAGAGCAATGAAGAATTCCCTACTCTGGATATCAGAAGAAAACATCAAAATGAATAATTTTTCAATACGGAGTGTACTTAAACAAATTATGTAGTAGCATTTCAGTTATTTCATTCAAATTAGAAAACATGTATGTATGTGAAATACTTAAGAAAATAACTATTTAAAAAATGAAAGATGCTTCACTGAAGTGGCCCAACACATGAATCATGTAATGCAATGCCTTTATTAGTCAGTCGAGTCCACTGACTTGAAAATATTACAATAAAACCTCAAGTTTTAGATCAATGTAACTATAGAAATATTCAATAATCCATGCCTTATTACTTCAAATTACGAAGTAATCATACAAAAAAATATTACAAAATATCCTAAACTATTTTAGGCATTATTCAAGGAAAAAGAAATATCTTCATGCAAGAAGAGAGAGATAGATATGTAACTAATGCAAGTTGTCCCTCTTTTATTGTTTTATGTTGGTTTTTCTTTGATATTATGTTGCTTTTTCTCTCTTGTTGTTTGTATTTTCGCTAACTGTCTGTTATATTGTCTTTCAGTGATACTCTTTCATCTTTAAACTTCGTTATTGCTCTGTTTCTATTTTAACCTTGGTTTCTCTTTTCCCCATTTTACATTTAATCATCATCGTAAATCATTCGACTTTTCCCAAGACTTTGCGTTTGTTAATTTAATATTTACCAGTCTTTTGTAGATTTCATTAGTTTCTATGTATTTTGCAAAAGTAGGCTTGTTTATAAAAAAATGTTTTACCTAATGCTGGAGGTAAAAGAGGTTCTCAAAAGTATGATAAAGCACTTTTCCTATAGGAATCCCCTTCATGGAGGAATTGTTGGATTGTTCCTTTGCCATTTCTCTAATTTTCTTATCATAGTATTCATGTGTGATCGACCTCTCATTGATCACGAATGGATTGGGTAGACGTTTCTGCCTCAAAACATAAAATTTCACCATAAACCTGACTATTGCTAGCTCCATTGTTTGGCATTTCTCCTCAAATTGTATCATCAGGTTTCTCTTGGAGATTACCTTATTTACCTCTAGGATGGTCTCAGTTCTACCAGTTAGTCCAAGGTCTTGCAATTCATACCTGTTCTTTGAGTTAAGGAATTGGATCATTCTTGAGGTTTCTTCTAGCTTATTCCCAAGTTCGGCTCTTACCCTTTGAATTTCTTCACCAACTTCTTTGACCAAATCATTTTGCTCAAATATCACCTATATAGATGGCCAAATATCATTGACTGAGTCAATGATATTGGCCCATAAAATTTGTTTTGCTGGGGCTAGTGGCTCTTTTAGTGTAAATTATTTCTCTAACTTCTATATCCTTTAATTCAATCTATTTGAATTCTGTTTTTCACTCTTATGCATGATTTGAGCAAGTTTCTTTTCATCCTCTAAAATTTTAATTTGTTATTTTAAGTCTTTTTATTTCATTTGTTTGGATGGACATATCTTCCATGGCTTTGATCAATTTACTTTCTTGACCACCAGGATGAGTTGTTGCTATTGTTAAATCTATTGCTAATGTAGTTTCTAATGCAGTGGGAAGTGTTGTAACAACTAGAGCTACTATGGCCACTGAAGCTGCCAAAGTAGAAGGAACTGTTGTAGCATCTGTAGGAATAGTAGTGACAGTAGCTCCTTCCATGTTGGCCTATTTCTCCTGCATTAACTTATCCATCTCATTCTCTATTTCTTTTAATTGAGCATTTAGCTGAAGAATGAGGTCCATCATCTCATATTTTTGGATTTGATTCACCAGAACTTCCTTGGTCTATGGATGTTCATAAGGTTGCAATTTTAGGTGCTTCTTCAATGCAGCAATGTCTCCATTCTTCTTTTTTATGAGCTCTTTTGCTGCCTTAATGTCATTTGGATTATATCCAATCTCGATAACCAATTCTTCTAGTGATTTAATTCTATTATCCTTTTCTTGTGAGGATGCCTTCTCTAGCTTAAACTGTGGTGTGATATTTTGTAGATAATTTTGAAGTTTTTGTACACTCATAGCTTTGTTGGTCATTGTTGAGTATATCATTTCTCCTTATTTCTTATGAAACTCAATTTGATCTATAGGATGAACATTCTTGGCCAAAACTTCAAATTATGTCTTTTTGTAAGCTGTTGATGACTTAGGATGCTGTACTGTGGGCTGCAAAAAGGTCATTTGCATCTTCCTTGTTTTAAGGTCAAAAGTTGAAAGTAACCTATTCTGATCACTAGGAGTCCATTTGAAATATTAGACATAGGTTTTTGCTTTCAATGCTTCATTTCTCAACTTTCTTTATTTATATTTCTCCTTTATGTCTCTTTCTTTATCCACTAGATTGCTAGATGAAGAGACTTCAATACTAACCTACTTCGAAATAATCTAAATGTTAGAGGTTGAATATTGATGAGTTTCCTCTGAAATTACTGGAGTTGTATTCTCTTTAACCACTGTATCCGTACCAATGATCTTAATTTTATCAAATGTCTCTTCTTACACATTTATAGGATTTAGCTTGAGCTTCTTCCTCTACATAATTTCAAATATTTCATATGTTGTATCCTTGTTTGAGCAAGAGCCTTATTCCCTAGTCCTTTTTGCATTTTTGTTCTGTAGGTGGTAGAGTATGTATAATGGAACTAATATCCATCTATTTCTCCATATCTATTAAGTTGTTTTCTAACCACTCTAATTGGTTGGCCTATTTTTCAATCTCTTGCATGGACTCATGTATAAAAGGGCTCAATTTGAACTTGACTCTTAGTTTGTTTATGAATCCTAAAGGATCATATTTCCATTTGAAAGTTAATGCACTTCATTTCCTATAAACATTTTTCTACTTCTTCTCCATCTTCCCTATTATTGGAGATAAAAAGACCAAGCTAGTTTTTTATTTTAAATTTTGTTCTCTTCCTAGTTGATAGAAAATTCGCATCATCTGAGTTTATGATATTCCTAATATACTCTAATGAAAATATCCTCGTGGGGAGATATTTGGCCAGCTTATAGGGACTCAGTTGGCATCCATATACCCTAATTTTAGTGTGGATCTGGTATAAATGCCACTCTCCTATTCTATGGTCTTTGGAAAACTGTAAAACTTTATTTATCTCATCCCTAATCTTCAGTTGGTTGCTACTACTTGGCATGTTAACCACTAGGTGAAAAAATGAATCAATGAACTCCTTGTAGCTGAAAACAGTGGAATATTTTTGGATTAAGGGTATCTAAAAGATAATAGATCTAGGATTTCCCTTGATGTTAAGATTTTGGATGTTAACTGGAAACATGTCTGATTGGAAATATAGGAACATGTGGAACAATACCGAAGAGTATTTGAATACTCTTTCATCTAGAAATATGATCAATTGGTCATGGATTTTGTCTACTAAGAACAAGGAAAATTTGAAAATTGTAGCTAGGGGACTACTAGGAAAAAAAATATAAAGGAAAGCAAGTATGGGCTGATCTAAATGCTCATCAATGGTATATGCTAGAATAAAAGAAAGCATGGTTACAATCTATCTAGCCCTCTTAGAAAAAATGGTGGGAGAGTATGGAGGACTATCTATAGGAATATGGGCCTCTTGTAGGATGAAAGTATGAAAAATTTGAGATCTCTCAGGAAGGTATAGCTTTAAGTATATGTCAAGTAGGTTTTCAATGGAAAATGTTGTTTCATAAGGCTTTGGTTGGATCTGCAACATTTCATTAATTGAGTCTACAGTGATTGTGAATAAAATCTATTCATTAGGGGAGACTATGGCTCTTAGACTTGTGATATCACAGAGTTGGCATAAGTCAATGATTTTCGGGTATTGGTATACCTGTCAAAACAAATATTTGAGTAAACCAGACTCCCATAGCTAAATATCATCATTATAGTTTAGGAATTAGTCTTTACTCTAGTAGTGGAGTATTAATAGATGGCTAGGGAAGGCTATGTCTTTGATCTAAAAATCTTTGTTGGCTAGTGGGAGGTTGTCAATATCCATGTGAGGAGTTTGCAAGGGTTTTACATTCAAAATTCTTTAGGAAGTAATAGATTTGTTTATTTTATTGAATTAATTACTATCTTGCTTAAGGAGTAGGCTTAGGACCTCTAAAATAGTGTGAAAATATGAACACAATTTGCAGAAAGGGTTTGGGATGCAACAATGGATTTCTTTAGGCTGGTCAGGCTTTTAATTAGTTTAATTGATTAACCTATTAAAGTTTATGTGCAAAACTTTAGTATAGTCCTCTTGGTACTTCCGGAATACCTGGAAAAAGAAGATTTATTATGCAGACATGTTCTCTGGGGGCAACAGAGGCTTTCTGAGGCTTTAATGGTCTTTATGTCTTCAAATTGGACTCTGCATCGTCCTCTTTTCATAAATGGGTTAAAATAGTTGAGTAGAGTTTATGGGCTTTAGAATTGGTTGGCAGAGGTTCCTTGCAATAGAATAACAGTGAAAATGATAGAAAGGGCATCTTTCTGGATTTTAGCCAACAGGATAACCTTTGGGGCCAGGGTTAAGTTTAAACAGTAGGTGGTTTCATCTTACTCAAGGAGGCATTATTATGGTTCATCGCACCGCTTTTGAGTGGTAGGTGGTATTTTTTCTGAGGACGCGATATAATGTGGGGCTGCCATGTAGCAAAAAGGCAGGCTAGGAAAACCATGAATCTCATGTGATTTTGAGATTTTAAAGATCCAATTTGGGAGTGCTCGATATGGGATGTGGGCCATTGGATTTGGAGGGACATGATCAGAGGGTTATCGCGTGGTGGAGTTGTGAGGGACGAGTTTGGGTGTAGGGCCATGTTTATTTAAAATGTAACAGGAATTAATATATAGGATGTGTATTATAACAAAAGTGGGGACAATGGGTTATATAGCGGCGGGTTATAATCCATGTGGTAAAGCTTTTAGGGATAGGGGATATAATATAGTGGGAGGTTTAAATATATAAAGTGGGAATAAATATATAAAAACTATAGGCTATAAAGGGTTTGGGGAATAAGAGAGCAGGTGTTTAGAAAAACATTTGGGATGAGTTAAAAGGGTATCGGGGAGGGTTTTTCAATGGGGCCGGATATATTTTAACTTTTTAAACTTAGGATAAGGGCATTTTAGTGGGTTTACAAGGGAAAATGAGATGAAATAAGGAAAAAAGTAAAATGAAGGGGAAGGGATATTTTTACAAGGGGAAATTAAGAGGGAAGGGTCCCTTGGAATCAAGAAGGGGAAACATATTAGGGAATGAAAAGTAATGAAGGGTAATGAAGGGAAATTAAGAAACTAGACATGTAAGGGTTTAGTGAAATGAGGGGAAATTAGTGAATGAGCTTTAGTATTCAGGCCTAAAATTATATAGAAATTTTAGGATAAATACCCCAGAGTAATATATGACTTTTCTAAATGTCCTCTTTCTTTGATAATTCCTTCTGCACATGAAACATAGGATTAAGCATGATGAAGGTGCATTTCAGCTAACAACCTTATGCATTTGAAAACCTCTTTTACCAACCCTTTATTTACCCTAGCATTTTCTCTTCATCATTGGGTGCATTTGAGCTCCCTTACCCTTTATTTCTTTTTTTTCTAATAACCAAACTATATAACTCTAATCTTATAACTTCCATTGGCTCAGATTACACTGATGAGCTCATTATTATTCTCTATCTAACTACTGATCTGCCAAGATTAAACAATTTGGCTAGATCATTATTATCTACCTATCAGCATGAAATTTAAAGCATGAATGAATCGAGATTAAACTATGTTTTTATGTAAAATTGGCAGTACTCTAATTATATTCTATTTTCAAGAAAAAATTTAACAACCATTTACTCGAAGTAGTTTACCTACTCGAAGGAAACTAGATAACCACCTATTAGCTTCAAACCCTGTCCAAAATTTAAATAGGTTTTTTTCTATCCATGTAGCATCACTGCTTTGACTATCAATACTATTGTTCCTAGAAAGAAAATTAAACATCTAATTTCATTTCATCAAAAGAGATAATTTTGAGATCAAATTGGTTCTATCCTTTCACTCCTCACCTGAGGATATTAGCGGGGTTTTGTGCCTTGGCACTGGATCCTAGAATTTCGCTCTACTGCTCAATTCTCCAATTTAGGTCTTTCAGAACATGTTCAATTCTACCCAGGGCCAAGTTATTTTTATAGGTCTATATTTTAATTTTCATTATCTCCTAGAGTAGTTCTACCCTGACTAGTTCCTTTTCCTTGTGCTTGTCCTGTGCCTCTACTTCTTCTCCCATAGTTTTCTCTCAGTGTAGGGTCAGGGCTCGTGCCACCACATTCTTTGTTACCTAGTACTATTGTATGGTTTTCCTGAAAAAGGAATGCCTCCCACAAGTGTTCCTAGGGTCCGACACCATAATTTCCCATTCTTCCATGCGAATATCCTAGTGCTTGACACTGTCGTTTAGTTCTCTCTTCCAACTCGCGATGTGGGCTCTAATGTTTGGAAGATTCCTAGCCATGTAGGCATCGATGATTGTCTTCATATGTTCACCACTTGGTTTCCTTCCTCTTTTCCTCATCATTCCACTTGTCTTTTCTTTTGTTTCGGTTACTCTCTTTCCTCTCCTAAGGTACATTTTGCTCCATGTCTAGATGCAGCTATCTTTTTCTTGGTTTTCTTTATTCTATTCACTGTACTTTCTCGATATGTTAATATACCTATCACAAAATTGATGCATTTATCAGAGTTATATTGAATCAAAGCAATTTCCCAATTGCTCATTTTCTTTCCCTTTCCTGAGTTTACTACCTTCCAGTTTTTGGTCAGATTGTGTTTAGAGCTGCTCCTTTTCTTGGTCGAGGTTGCGAAGTTTCATGGGTTTCCTCCCTTTTTCCACCCCTGGAAACAATCTGTACCCTGCCTTTTCATTTTAGATGACCATGTGGGTTCCTCCCCGGACGAGGTCTAGTTTTGTTTCCACCTTTCCCAAGGTCTCCCTATCTTGTCTACAGGTTTCCTGGATCCGGCTCTCCTACCCTCCCCCTAGATTGTAGGATTGCCTGGATCCCTCTAAACCTTGGAATTTCTCCCTCCTAGGTTGCTTCCCATTTGTCTACTAGATCACGTTTTATCCCAAGATGGTCCTCTCCCTTCCTAGGTGCGAGACCCTTCCTCCCAACCTCTCTGCCTAGGAAATTCAGATGTTCTACAAAAATGGTTTTTCCCTTGTCACAAGAAGTTCTGATATCCTTTAGTATAGGCTTAAGAATGTTCAAACACGGACTTCCTATTTTCCTATTCAAAATAGTTTTGAGTCTAGAAAGAGTGTGGAGCGAAAGTACTACATACCAACTTACCAATTTGTTTTGTCTTCCTTCTGCTACCTGTGTCTTCTCTCTTCTACCACCTTCCTTCTTGCCAGCTTTCCTCATCCTCATATACATGCAATTTGTTGTATTATTATTTTCGTTAAGTTCCATGCCTCTCTTCCTTGGGTACCTTGTCTTTATTGCCACCTGTCTGGCTTTGTTACTGACACAGATCCCTTCACCCTCATCTCGAGATGCTATCCTTTTGTCCTTTCTACCGTTGCCTCTCCTTAATCCACACTTCTCCCCACTTCTCTTGTTGTGTTGCTACTATCCTTATTTTTCCACTTGGTATCATTCTTCTGCCCACCCGCCTGCTCTCTGCCCTACCTTCCTCTCTTTCATTCTCATTTATCACCACCCCCATACTCTCACGAGGTGTACTTCTCTGCATTGTTCCATCATCAGCTAGATTACCTGTCTACTCACTTCATTCTCCATGTATATCCTTTCACCCACCTATCCTCTTCCCTCCCCTTCCTGGCCATGCCTCCCTGGTCTCGCTAGATTTTCTACAGTGTTCTTCTCTCCTTCTTTGTCTTTTGCAAGGAGTTGCATTAAGTTTACCATCTCCTCCATCTAAATTAGCTCAACTTCACTTGCATTCAGTGACCTTCCTCCATTATTGCAACCCCAATTTGCTAGACTATCAGCTGGTTCGTTTCCCTTCGCACATCGGTGGGAAGGATGTAGGCTACCTATCATAGTAGTTTACCTATCTCCTTCACCAACCAGGCATTTCTCTAGCTATGGCTGATTTTTTTCCATTGGTGTGCCTCGCTGTAGATTTTTGACTATGTCCACTACTAGTTTCGCATCTCCTTCTACTGGAAGCTTTTGGTATTCCTCCCTTATTGCAATTTCTAACCCTCCTTTTAGTTCATGAAGCTTTGCTTCATTGTTTGTTGTGTTGTCATAGTTCATCACGTAGATCCTGAGCGTCGTTCCCCTCTTGTCCCTGAATACTCCGCCAATCCCTGCCTCTCCTAGATTTCATTTCTCTGCCCCATCGAAATTCAACTTGATGAACCCTTGTTGAGGATTTCTGTAGTGATTAACCTCTTCCACCTCATTATTGTTGTATTTCCTCACTATCATGTTTGTTATACTAGGCTTTAGCTACAAGTGTGTGATTATTCTTGTCTTTGTTTGGTCAGCTTTCCAATCCTCCTCGTACCACCTCTCTGTGAGAATGGTCTCTCTTATATTCTACATGATTTTGTTCCATATCTCATTCTTTTCTCTACCATCCTCCTTGAAAATCAATTGGTTCCACTATTTCCAGATGTTCAATAGAACAAATCCTATTGATATTTTGAAAGCTCTATTCAAAAATTTATTCTGGTAAGGTTTGTTCCTCGAATTCTCTATCGTTATTTTCATGTTTTTTATGTCTCTACCACTGATCTCAAAAGGTTGATGATGTTGTCTCCACAGGTTTTTGTTGACTTTGCAAGCATTAGTTAAATGATGCATGGTTTCTTCCTGTTCTTGGTAGAGGGTGCATCGCAATGGGCCTTGCATTCCTTTTTTCCTGAGCTGGTCCCATGTTAGTGCTCTCTTGTGGCTTAGGATCCAGGTAAAGAATGCTACCTTGGGAAATGTCTCTGTTTTCCATATGTTGTCCCATTTTTTTTGTTTCTAGGTGTCTATTGCATCCTGCTTTTAGATGGTATCCTTCTACTATTGTGAACATACCTTTCATTCTATTTCCCCATATTAGAGTGTTCATCCCTTCTTTGACCACTCATTTCCTTATTTCCATTTCCTTTTCATATATTTCCCAATTAGCTGCTACAGGTGCTTTTGGCCAGTTTTCCTTTTGTTTAAGCTTTCTCCAATATTTATCCAAATCTGGGCTCCAGTATTTTCGTACTGTATCACCCTCAGTTTGGATGGTGCATTGGTGGATCTCTTGGACAAGAGGTTGTTGGTTGAGTTTTTATCTCTGTTGCCATGCCTCTTCCCAAGAATTTACTTTGTCCCCCTATCTTACTTCCCATAAGTTATGCTTCCTGATCAAATCCCTATTGGCTCTTTCCAAGTTCCAGATTGCAAAGCCTTTCTTCTTGGTTTGGCTTCTCAGCTTTCCTTGTGGAGACCCGGGCATCTCGTATTTTCTCTCCCATAGTTTCTTCCATAGGTCGTCCCCTCCTTCAATCCATCTCTACCACAACTTATCCCCCATTACTTGGTTAAGGATGTATGGGTCTCTTAGGCCTAGTCCTCCTTTTAAAGATTTAGCTAGTTAATTCCAGGATAGAAGTACCCATTTTTTATATTACTCGAACCCTGCCATAGGAACTTTTTAAACATATCTACCATTTTTTGGTAGATTTTTTTTGCTTGTCATTTAACAGGATGCCTAAGTACTTTGTAGGGAATTTCCTGACTCTGAATTCCATGGTTATTGCTAGGAAGGCTTGGATATTGAAGAAATAAATTTCAGATTTTTCTTTACTTATCTCCGTCACCAAGGCCCTTGTGAATTTTGTGAGAATTTCTATTATTTTTTTTGCTTCTTTGAGTTTTTCCTATCCATATAACATAACATCATCAACAAATTGTTGCTAGGTTAGAGGTAGGCCATTTCCCCATAGTCTTAGTCCATTCAAGTGTTCGATATTAACTTTATCTTTTATTAGTCTTCCTAGTCCACCCACAACAAGGATGAACATGAACGGGGATGTTAGGTCCCCCTGTTTGAGTTGTCTGTATAGATTGAAGGCTTCTTTTGGTGACTCGTTTAATAGTACTGACATAATTGGCATAGTTATCATTGACATTACCCATTTTATCCACTTGTCATCAAAGTCGTATGCCTTTAGGATTTGTTGGAGGTATCCCCAACTAAGTATGTCATATGCTTTAGCTAGGCCTAATTTTATCAGCATCCCCTTGGTTTTTGAATTTTTCAATGAATGGATTGCTTCTTGTGCTACTACTATGCCATCTATTATTTGTCTGCCTTTGACAAATCCTGTCTGTTCCTGGGATATCAGCTCTGGTAGTATTGGTTTTAGTCTATTCACCATTATAGTAGCTAGGATTTTATATATGACGTTGCAAAGCGCTATCAGTCGGAACCCTTGTGGTTCTTCTGAGTTCTCGGTCTTTGGTATCAGGGCTAGGAATGTAGCATTCAAGGTCGGGTGCATTTTTTTGGTGCATCGGGACTCTTATGCTACATTCACTATATCCTGACTCATGCATCTCCACATGGCTTGATAGAATTCTGACGTGAATCCATCCATCCCAGGTGCTTTATTCGTTTCCCTCGTTTTTACTACCTCTTCCACCTCTGCTTTCATTATGACCCTTAGGAGTGCCAAGTTCTAGTCTCTAGTCATTATTTTGGGGATATGTTGACTGATTTTATCAATGCTGTCCTCCCTTGTAATATTGGGTTCCACCAGAATCTCTTTAAATGTTGTGCCAACAAATTCTCCATTTTTGCTTTCTATGTTAACCTATTGCCTTGGTTGTCTTTTAGGGAGAATATTTTATTTTGTTGTCGATGTTGCAGCATTGCCTTGTGGAAGAATTTCATATTTCTCTCTCCTTCTTTTAGCCATTGGATTCTCGATTTTTGTTTCCATAAGGTTTCCTCTTGTTTTCTTTCTTCCTCCAATTCATTTAGCACCAATCCTTCTTCTTCTGCTAGTTCTTCACTTCTCCCTTCATCTATGATTTTTTGTTGTATTCTTTTCATCGTTATCTCAAGTGTTTCTTCTTCCTTTTGAATATTTCCAAATTCTTCTTTGTTCCACTCCTTTATCCTTCCTTTTAGATCTTTTAATCTGAGTTGGAGAGTGTGCATTTTATTTCTTCCTTCCATCCCATTCTCAGTCTCTTTCCACTAGTTCTTCATCTTTTATATGAAGGTGGGATCTCTCAACCAGAATGCCTCAAACTTGAAGGGTCTATTCTAGTTCTTCTAGTTCTTGGCTATTTCTAATTTGATGGGCCAGTGATCCAACCCTAGACATTGGAGGATTGTTTCTTCGTAGAAGATATATTTTCCTATGAAGTGTTCTATTGCTAGGAATCTATCTAGCCTTGATGCTATTTGTCTGCTCCCTCTTCATCAATTGGTCCATGTGTATTTTCCATTTATGGTTAGGATATACACAATTTTCAATTCTACTTGAAGGTCCCTGAATCTCTCCATTTTTGGCTCTTCTCTTTGCAGTCCACCTTTCTTCTCATCTTTTGATGTTGTCATGTTAAAGTCTTCTCCTATCAACCACAAATTTTCTTTATGAAGGTTTCCTAGCTACAGAAATTGGAGGAGGAAGCTTCCTCTTTCCACTAGTGTATGAGGGCCATATACTGCCGATACTACAAACCATTCTCTGTTTCCTATTAACCGAAACTTCCCCATGAGTATTATTTTGATACCTATATAGTAGTCTACTGTGATTTTTGCAGGTTTCCATAGTATGATTATGCCTCTCGCACTGCCTTCGCATCTATGGTCATACATTCATATTTTGGTTTGATTTTTTTCAAGATTTCCTCCATTTTCCTCATTGATATTTTTGTTTTCTGTAACAACATTAGTTGGGGTTTTTCTTTTCTTAGCCTTTTAGCTAAGTGTCTCCGTTTACCTTTACTATTGAGGCCCCTTATATTCTAGGATGTGATTATCATTGGGGTACTTGTTTTGATTGGTGGAATTTTGCCGAGAGCGGAACTACTCTCCCAGTGTTCACTAACATTTCTCCTGTGATCTGTATCGATTCTTGTATATTCCACCTGCCTCTTTTTTTCTCACTTTTTGTTTTCCTTTGATGGCCTTGAGTATTATCCTGTTGGGGCCTAGTTGTTCTACAATTTCCAACTTTCCATGTCCCTATTTCGCTTAGTACTCTTAGAATGTTTCTCTATATATGTTTTTTTCTCTTCTGGAATGAATCGTTCATGCAGGTGTCTCCATTCATCTAGGAGTTTCTACAATAATTCTTCTTCTGAGCTTAGTTCTTCTCCTATGCTTGTGTTAATTTCTATTACTGGGTTTTACATTTTCTCCCCCGCTTCGTTTTCCTTGTTTTCTGTCGGTTCACTTTGTGCTTTTCTCTTGGTATGCGATTTACCTTGAGTTGTGTTACTTTCCTTTCCCTTTTCTCCTTGGTAATCCATTGTTTGGGTCTCATTATATTCTTCTTCTTCTTGTAGGATTTCATAGCTATTTGTATTACTTGGTTGGATGTGTTGTTATTTTTTCCCTTCACTGGGGTTCTCTCTTGTGTGTCATATTTTTCTTTTTACTTCTTGAAACCCTTAATTGTCTTTTTGATTTTTCCTTTGTTGTTTGTTTCTTCACTCCTCTTCTTCTATTATGAGTGGTCATTCGTTGAATAGATGTCCATACTCATGACATATTTTTCATCTGAGTGGAATATGCTCATAGTCAAGGGTTTGTTGCCATACTTCCTCATGATACTCTAACTCAACTGTATCTGGAATAGGGTCAGCTATATTCATGTAGACACAAATTCTAGCATATGAAGTGTATCTTCCCTTTTTTGTAGTTTCATCTATTTTAACAAAGCTACCTATTCTATTTCCTATACCCTCTAGGATTTCTGGACCCCAGAAATCCATTGGTAATCCAAATAATCTTACCCATACTGGAGATGCTAAGAATTTTTCCTTATTTGGGTTATAACATTCCTCCCAGTATCTCATAAAAAGTCCTTTATTATAATGTAAGTATGGACCATTTTCAAAAACTTTTTCTTTATCTTGCAGGTCTGAGAAGATTACCGTGAAGAAGCCTCTTTCTCCCACCTTTAGCTCGATGTGACCTTGGGGTTGCCATTTTTGCACGATCCATATGGTGATGTTCTTTTCCGTTGGCCAAACTCCGATGAATTTGGAGATTAACACACGGTCTTTCATGTAGATTTTGTATCGCTCCAATTTGTTCATTGGGATTATGAATCTTGTTTTCTCTGCCACACATGCTAAACACTTTCCCCTGCTACCTACCTGCCATCATGCTCCAAGGACATGTCTTAGTTTTCTTGTCTCCTCCACCTGGTTGTTGTTGTTCTGGCCTTCCCCTACCACTACATCTCAATAGGAGGGGATCTCTTCCCTCCTTTCCTGCTCTGTCATTGCTGTTGGTTCTTGGTTTCACTGTCTATCACATTCCGTAGTTTTTGGTTTTCCCACGCTGCCTAACTCATGGCCGCCTAACCATTAGGGTTGCATAGCTTAATGGCGTGCCTGTTCTCACCTTGAAACTAAGATTAAGCTATTTTACCATCATGGATTGTGGCATTTTTGACAAGCTGCACAATCTTATTTTGCAAGGGAAAGTAAAAAGTAGTGGCATTTAAATTTTTCATCACTTTCAGAATCTATTTTTTATCTTTTTTTTTGTGGTGGGGTTCAAATTTTATTTTCTTTTTTGATCCTTTTCTTTTGTTCCTTTGATTTTTGTTTTAGGACTTACCCTCTTTACGTTTTTTCTTTTTATTTTTAATATGGAAAAACATTTTGCAGAAAGAAAAAGTATGTACAATATTACATGACTTAATCATAGTTAATTAAAAAATTATGAATCCTATTATTATAGGACCATAATTGTGGCTCCACATGGGGATGGCATCTCTTGGTGAAATGTCAAGAACTTTTAGATCAGTAGCCTTCGAAACTTTGACTGTTGTTGCCTTGTAACTGCTTTTCTATTATCTTCTTTATTCATACATATGATGATGAACCTTTCAAAGCTTAGGGCCTTCTCTTCAAGCTTCAACCACAAAAGATAATCATCCAATCCAATCTAAAAATTTCAATGTTTTGTACAATGACAAAAGTAAACCAATGAACTAATGTTAATTTGGCGACAAGTAATGGTTTAGCATTCTACAATTGACTGGTCCACCTGGTAGATTTGTTCCATCTAACTGCTTCAAGAACATGCATTTCTACCTCTGTAACCATAAATGATATAAGAGCCTTGCCATAGTGAATCAAATTTACCATGTTTGCCCTTTTATTCTCTTCTGGAACCCCATTTAAGTAATTTTTCACCTATGTAAAAATCATAACCTTTGGTTTTCTTGTCAAAAATATTTTTGATTTTATCTTGGATCACTTGGGATTTGACATAAGCTTCTTCCCTTTTTTGCTACAATTGTATTGTCTGATTTATCCTCCTTTGGACACCATTGGATTATACCTATAGTTCTTGAATCTTTTTCATCACTAGTACTCTTGAAGAGGATGGAAAAAAAATATCCATTCCATATACTAGATGATAAGGAGATGTGCCAATAGACTTTTTTGTAGTGAGACTATCTACCCGTAAGCCATTAACCAACTTTTTGTTCTAGGTCTTCTTATTGTCTTCTAACTGTTTCTTGATGATATTAAAAAGGATTTTATTTGAGGATTCTGCAAGCCCATTGCCTTGAGGGAAATAGACAGTGGAATGTCCAAGGGTAATGTGATATCTGTTACAAACGTCTACCATCTTCTTAGATTTGAAAGAAGCTACAGTATCAGTAATGAGCTTTTGTGGGCATCCAAATCTTGAAAGGATATTTTTTTCAAGGAATGAGATGATGACATAATATGTGGCTTGCCTAGAAGGGATGGATTCTATCCATTTAGTAAAGTAATCAGTGGCTATCAAAATCCATTTATGTTGGCCTGAGGAGGATGGGTGAATTTCACCAATGAAGTCTAGACCCCATTTGTCAAACGAGATTTCTATGGAGATGAGTTTGAGGGGTAATGGTAAGAGTTTATTCTTGCCATCAAATACTTGGCATTTGTGACAAGAGGTCACATATTTTCTAACATCTACAAAAATGGTGGGCCAGTAAAAACCTACCCTTAAAATATTATCGACAGTTGTTTTCCAATATAGTGTCCTCCACAATCTCCTGCATGAAATTCCTGGATGACTTTGTCAGCTTCATCTTTTAATAAACAATTTTAAAAAAATGTCACCATTATCTTTCCAAAATAAAGCATTGTCTATGATACAAAATTTCATTTATTTTATTTTCAAGAATCTACCTTTAGTTCTAGATAAACTACGAGGAGCTTGTAAATTTAGTAAAACAACTATGATATATGTATACCAAGGTGAATCTAAAAAAGGTTCGTTGGTCTGTGGAGTCGCCATCTCTTCCTGATCATCTAGAGCACCAATGAAATTTATATCTAACACCTGACAGTTTGATTCAGCCATGAGTTTAGGTAAACCTTAGCCTTTTATTAGCTTTGTGGGCTTTGTTTCAATATCATATTCTAAAATAGTGGCAATCCATTTGTCTCTCTTTCAATCAGGCCCATTCTATGTTAGAATATCCTTTACTACTGAATTTGGAACGTATGCAATAATGTGTGAGTGTAAAATGCATACTCTGAAATCCTTTATGGATTTTACTAAAGTAAGAGCTTGTTTTTCCATTATATTATACTTTAGTCTAGCATCTCTCAAAGATTTTTCGTAAAATGCAATAGCCTGCTCAAGACCCTGATCATTCCTTTGCAACAAGACTGTTGCAATAGTTTTTTTTGAAGCAAAAGAAAAAAATATAAAATCTTTTTTGAAATTAGGACTTATGAGGATAGGTGTTTTAGTAAGGGCTTCTTTGATTGCCTCAAAAGACTTCTTAGCCTCTACTGTCCACTTAAGTGTTGAATCTTTCTTTAACATGTTCTTCAATTCTCTGATTACTTCTGCTAAGTTCGAAATGAATCTTCTAAGATTTTTTTTTTTTACCTAGGAATGATTGAAATTCGTTAATGTTCCTAGGGTGACTCATATTTAGGATTTCCTCTATTCTAGATGGATCAATTATAATCCCCTCTTTTGAAATTATGTGTCCTAACAGTATACCTTCTTCTAGACCAAAGAGCATCTTTTTGGGATTCAAAGAAATGCCAAATTTTCTACATTTAATAAAAACTCTTCTCAAATGATCTAGATTTTCATTATATGATTTGGAAAACACTGTGATATCATCTTGGTAAACAATTAAAAAGTCATGGATTTCTTTTGCAAAATCTATGACCATTTCTCTTTGGAATGTTTCTCCAGCATTCATCAATCCAAAGGGCATTTTCAAATACATGAAAGCACCCGAGGGAGTTGTCTTTGGGTTGGACTAGGATTTGATTGTATCGAGAGAATCCATCAAGTAATAAAATTCTGGACGTCCCTACTATCTTTTGGAGGATGTGGTCCATTTTAGGGAGGGGATAGTTATCCTTCAGCGATTCTTTTTTCAAGTTTCTAAAATCAACACAGAGTCTGATTTCTCTTGTTTTATTTCTAGTCGTGACTAAATTAGAGACCCAATCTGAATATCTAATTGGTGCTATGATTTGTGCCTCATACATGCTTTTTACTTCTCTTTCTATTAGTGGCATAAGAACTGGATTAATTCTCCTAAGCTTTTGTTTGAAGGGTTTCTGATCTTCTTTGATGGGTATTTTATGTTGAATAATGCTAGTGTCATAAGACTCAAGGTCTTCATAAATCCAAGCAAAGACATCTTGAAATTCTTTAAAAAGGCACATGCATTTCATCTTTTCAACTGGAGGTAATTATTTTGGATAATTTAATAAAATTAGGTTTTTCTTCTGTTCCTAGGTTACATTCTTCTATGTATGATCTTAAAGGATCCTTTTTTGGTTTTCTAGCTACATCATTTAAATTTAAAAAAATCTTCTAATGGGACTAATACCTTAGGAAAAAGGTTATTTTTAAGGTTTAAAATCTCATAATCATCAATGATTATTTCTTCTATTTCTGCTTTTTCTAAGTTGTCTATTTTCACTTTAGTGAATTTAATTGGTTTATATACATCTACAACATTTATAGCTATCTCACTATCTATGATGTCATCTACTGTACAATCAGTATATATGCTACAGTTTTGGAATTCTCCCTCAACATTCATAAAATCATAGATTTGAGAATCCTGTGAAAAATATCCCAATATTTCAGATTATTAGGTATAACATGCCTGTGTCTTACCTCTACAGTGTACTGGTGATTGGGCTAGAAAGGTAATCTACAAGTGCTAGAAAAAGTAGCTAGACTGTGAGCTTGTATTTTTGTCTCCTAGGAATAGCAGAAAATCGATTCCAAGAAGATAATTAATCAGATGTAGAATAGTTTCTTTGTATTGGCTAAGTCTAGGATTATTCACAGAATACTCTCCTTTAATTTGTTTTATGATTAATTACGAGTCTCCCATGATAGAAACTCTCTTGTCTCCAAGGTTTCTTATAATTTTCAATCCTAAGATGAAAGCTTCATACTCTACCATGTTATTGGTGCATTTAAAATGTAATCTCAAGCCATGAACTTCAAAATGATTATTTTCCATGTTATGAATCCAAACTCCTACACCTACTCCTAATCTATTCATTGAACCATCAAAGTCTAAGTGCCACCTAGATTCATGAAATTTAGTATCACTGTCATGTTCTTTATGTTCTTGTTTTACGACTGCGTTATTGTCTTTTCCAGTTTATAAATTACATAAAATGAAAGAATACATATCATAATGTACAAAATAAATAGGATAGTTTTGTGGTTTATCTATACTACTGACCATGTATTTCTTTAAATTTTATCTATGAAGCTTTTTGGGCTGACCAAATACTGAAATTGTTGCATAAGACATGTCTAACTATAGAGATTCCTGCAATTTTTCTACAGATGAGTGAGACAATAGCATTCCATACTTTGGAGGGATATCAACAACTACAATATCCATGACAATACTCTTACCTAATTATTACACTAGAGTGGCACACAAGTCTTTTATTAGGCCCACACATTTAACTTTACTAGAATCAATAGACAAAATATCTTTTTATGGTCTTGTTATATCTAGATGCAATGTTTCCATGATTTCTTTAGGCATTAAATTGTGAGATGCTCCTGAATCTAACATAGCATTGTGTAAGATTTGATCATGAATAGTCAAGCTAATGTAGAATGGAGGAACACCTCCTTTTCATGTTTTCCATTTAACCCAGGGCCAAATATTAAGTCTAGTTGGTCATCATTTAGATTAAAAAATTCTTCTCATTCATCTATATCCAGTGTTTCTGTGATTTGGGATTTGTAGGAATCATTTTTCAACAATTCTGTTAAAGGAACTGATATTTTCAATTTGGCAATTTCAGTTTGGATATTAAATGGAGTTTTTGTTTTGCCTAACTAGATGATTTTCTCCTTGGCAATTGGATTTTGTGTAGTCTCTTCTTTCTTATCTTTAGTTGGTAATTCAGTTGTTGTTTGGGTGTCCACTATTTTACTATTTTCAATTTTTCGATTTGGAATAGCTTGGGAAGCAGTTGAAATCTAAATATCATTTGAAGCTTGAGTATCAATTGATTTTTCGACATCCTTTGAAGTTTTAACAACAGTTGATTTTTGAATATCAACTGAAGTTTTAACAGGAGTATTTGTAATGTCTACAATTTTTGGACTGGCTGAAATTTTTAGAGTGAAAGTTTTTTGGGTTTCTCTAGAGAGAATTTGCAGCACTTTGGTTACAGGAGCTCCCACTATTTTCTTAGTTTGAGTTTGGACAATTTTATTAGTAGGGGCTTCTCTATTTTTCTTACTCCTAAGGTTATATTGCATATGAAATTCATTAATGGCAAATTCATAACCTTGTTTATAATCAAAGGACTCTCTAGATTGTAACTGTAATTGTTGAACATGCATAATTCTTGTTCTTCATGGGTAACAAAAATAGTATTACTATCATTTATTCCCATTAAGTTAATATGAGTGTCTTCATATTCCTCATTTTGGTGAGAGCTTTCAACATAGTTTTCTTAGAAAGGTTGTCTAATCTGTTGATTAGGTGGTCCTTCTCTAGATTTAGTAGTATTGGGATTCTCCCTAAAGTTTGGATTTATTATTTAAGGACCTTCTTGTTGATTATTCCATTGTGGTTTTCTTTCAATAATTTCTAATCTATCGACTAACTTTTCTAAACTTTTAGAGAAGGTATCTATCTTAACATCTGAAGTGGATGCTTCTTCCTTAATGGTAACTCTCCTCTCATTCCTCATTCTAGCTCTTTTAGCCAACAAGTTAGGTTCTACACTAACTGCATCACTATGCATCTGTTATAAAGTTGAATAGTTTCTTTCTATCAATTGGTAAGACATATCAGTGTCCAAACCATCAGGAAATTTGATAAGTGCCAAGTCTGATGGAGGTTTGATATTTGCAGGGATTTTTCTTTATTTCCCATCTATTGATAAACAATCTATGGAAAACAGTGAAATCAGAAATATGACCAACAGCTAAAGATTTAAACCATTTCTTGACATCTCCTACTAGTTTTTGTGCAAATAATCTCATCTGTAAATCTTTTTTTTCAATTTCATGTAATTCAAAATAATCACTCATTTTATTTACGTGTTGTTGTGTAGTATATTGACTAGTACCATCAAACTGAAATATTTTTCTCTGGTAGTCTTGGGGCATGGCATGTAGTCGAGCTGGCAAGGTCAAAGGAGCATATCTTGCATCCATGGCTAAGATTCTATCTTAGCTAGGAGGTAAAGTGGTAGTGCTTGAATATGAACTTGAAGGGCTTATAGATGAGCTTGAAGGGCTTACTGATGAGCTTGAAGTATATGGAGCTAGAAATAAAACTCTAGGTTGAAGAGGAAGCTTGGGGATGAATGATTTTGTGGAATGAAGTGTAGTGGGAAAAATAGATGAGATGGTTCTAAATAAAGATGAATTTACAACCTCTAAGGGAATGGTAGAAGGTTTAGGAGTAGTAGCAATTAGGGAAGCTAATTCAACTGACTGTTGAAAATAGGCTTCGTCTATGTGTCTTATGACATTTGAGGTTAAAGAATTAAGTTTGTCAAAAGTGTATAGAACATGTTGATCGAAATCAAGATCTATAATATTCTTCTTTGATTCAATAAATTGAATAAAAGCATGGTCTATTATAGTATCATGGACTGAAGCTTCAGATTTGGTACAAAACAATGAATGCTCAAATGATAAATCGAATTGAAGATCCTCTAAGTTTGATAACTCTTTAGGAAGTGAATTTGCTTTGATTAGGTCTCTACTCCTTTCTTGAATTTCTACTTTATTGTTTTTTCTTAAGATTTTCTCTGGATTATCAACAATTATAGCAGGGTTTGGATCTTGATGTGCCCTAGTATAGTATGTTCTTTTGGAAGCCAAAATTTTTAATTTTTTAATTTTTTAATGAAACCATTGACAACCCTAAAATGGCCTCAAGGTGAAAAGATGAGATTTAGGATTTCCTTTAAGGTTTATTAAACTGAGGACTCATTCCCTAGTATGGTCACCACTATGTTATCACTCTAAAATTTCCCTACGTTTTCCATGTTGTGTTTAAAGAAATAATAGATGGAACCACAAACCTACTTTTGCGATTAGGATCTAGCCTTCCTAAAGCTCGGAGAGAGCTCTCTCTTAATGATTTAACTTTGTTGAATTAATTCATTTTAGGCTATTTATTTAAGCTTGGTTCGGTTTTGATTTGATTTTTTGGTGGAATCACTTATTTAAATGGTTAGATAAATGCCTTTTTACCATTGGGCCATGGAGTCCAAATGTCAAGAAAATAGGAATGAACTAAGTTTTAAAGATAGTGTTCGCAAGGAAAGGTAACTGAGTAAATTTAGATCTTTCAGGCTAGATGGTTAAGTGGTTTTTCAATCAGGGTCAAGGGGAAGATAAGGATTCCTCAAACCGGATAACGAGGGAAATGAGATAGGTAAATCAAAACTAGGGAGAAATGAATAATTCCCTACTCTAGATATCAAAAGAAAACATGAAAATGAATAATTGTTCAAGAGAGAGTGTACTTAAACAAAGTTTGAAGTAACATTCCAGTTATTTCATTCAAATTAGAAAACATGTATGTATGTGAAATACTTAACAAAATAACAATTTAACAAATGAAAGATACTTCAGTGAAGTGGCCCAACACATGAATCATGAATCCTGTAATGCAATCCCTTTATTACTCAGTCCAACCTGCTGACTTGAAAATGTTACAATAAATCCTTAGGTTTTAGATCAATGTAACTATAGAAATGTTTAGTAATCCACACGTTAATACTTCAAATTATGAAGTATCTATACAAAAAACTATTACAAAATATCCTAAACTGTTTTAGGAAGTATTCAAGGAGAAAGAAATGTCTTCATGTAAGAAGATAGAGACAAATATGTAACTGATGCAAGCTATCCCTCTTTTATTGTTTATCGTTGGATTTTTTTATATATTACGTTCCTTTTTCTCTCTTGTTGTTTGAATTTTCGTTGACTGTCTCTTATACTGCCTTTCGCTGATACTCTTTCATCTTTAATCTTTGTTACTGCTCTGTTTCTATTTTAACCTTGACTGCTCCTTTAACTATTTTATTTTTAATCTTAATAGTAAATCATTCAACGTTTCCCAAGGCTCTGCATCTGGTAATTTAATATTTACCATTCTTTTGTAGATTTCATTAGTTTCTGTATATTTTGCAAAAGTAGGCTTGTTTATAAAAATATATTTTACCTCATGCTTGAGGCAAAAGAGGTTCTCAAAAGTCTGATAAGGCACTTTTCCTGTAGGAATCCCCTTCATGGAGGAATTTTTGGCTTGTTCCTTTACCACTTCTCTGATTTTATTATCATAGCCTTCATGTGCCATCAACCTGTCATTAATAAGCAATGAATCAGGCAGACCTTTCTGCTTCAAATCAACAAATTTCACCCTAAACCTGGCTATTTCTAGCTCCATTGTTTGCCATTTCTACAAAAGTTATATCATCAGGTTTCTCTTGGTGATTACCTTCTTTACCTCTAGTATGGTCTCATTTCTATCAACTATTGCAAGCTCTTGCAATTCATACTTGTTCTTTGAGTTAAGGAATTGGATCATTCTTGAGGCTTCTTCTGGCTTATTCCCAAGTTCGACTCTTACCTTCTGAATTGCTTCACCAGCTACATTGACCAAATCATTTTTCTCAAATATCACCTGTATAGATGGCCAAATATCTTTGACTGAGTCAATGATATTGGCCCATAAAATTTGTTTTGCTTGGGCTAGCGACTCTTTAAGTGTCAATTCTTTCTCTAACTTCTGTATCCTTTCATTCAATCTATTCGACTTTTGTGTTTCATTCTTATGCATCATTTGAGCTAGTTTATTTTCATCCTGTAGACTTTTTATTTTTTCTTTAAGTCTATTTATTTCATTTATTTGGATGGACATATCTTCCATGGCTTTGATCAGTTTACTTCCTTCATCACTAGGACAAGCTGCTACTCTTGTTGAAACTATTACTAATGTTGTGGGAAGTGTTGTAGCCACTGGAGCTGCTATGGCCACTAAAGCTGCCAAAGTAGAAGGAACTTCTGTAGTAACTATAGGAATACCAATGGTAGCAGTTACTTCCATGCTGGCCTATTTCTCCTACACTAACTTATCCATCTCATTCTCCATTTCTTTTAATTGAGAATTTAACTGAAGAATGAGGTCCATCATCTCACGTTTTTGGCTTTGATTCTCCAAAGCTTCCATGGTTTGTGGATGTTTAGAAGGAGGCAATTTTAGGTGCTTCTTCAATGCATCAATGTCTTCATTCTTCTTTTTTATGAGATTTTCTACTACCTTGATGTCATTTGGATTATATCCAATCTCAATAACCAATTCTTCTAGTGATTTAATTATGTTATCCTTTGTTTGTGAGGATGCCTTCTCTAGTTTAAACTGTCTTGTGGTATTCTCTAGATAATTTTTAATTTTTTGTACACTCATAGCTTTGCTCGTCATTGTTGAGTATATCACTTCTCCTACTTTCTTATGGAACTAAATTTGATCTATAGGATGAACATTCTTGGCCAAAACTTCAGATTCTGTCTTTTTGTAATCTATTGAGGACTTAGGATGCTATACTATGGGCTGCAAAAAGGTCGTCTCCATCTTCCCTGTTTTAAGGTCAAAAGTTGAAAGTAACGTGTTCTAATCACAAGGATTCTGTTTGAAATATTGAGCATAGGTTTCTACTTTCAATGCTTCATTTCTCAACTTGATTTCTTTATATTTCTCCTTTTTTTTCTTTTTTTTTATCCACTAGTTTGTTGGATGAAGATGCTTCAATACTAATATGCTTCTGAATAATATGAGTATTAGAGGTTGAAGGCCGATGAGTTTCGTATGAAATTGTTGGAGCTGTATTCTCTTTAAACACTGCATCTGTACCAATGATATCAAATGTATAAACTCTCTTCTTACTCATTCATGAGATTTAGCTTGAGCTTCTTCCCATAGATAATTTCAAATCTATCATATGTTGTATGCTTATTTGAGCAAGAAAATTCTTCCCTAGTCCTTCTTCCATTTCTGTCTTGTAGGGTTGGAGTATGTAGAATGGAACTAGTATCCATCTGTTTCTCCACATATATTAAGGTGTTTTCCAACCACTCTAATTGGTTGCAATATTTTTGAATCTCTAACCTAGACTCAT
The DNA here is from genome assembly GCA_000404065.3 of Pinus taeda. NCBI lineage: Eukaryota > Viridiplantae > Streptophyta > Pinopsida > Pinales > Pinaceae > Pinus > Pinus taeda. The sequence continues at coordinate 85,132 of APFE031613989.1, forward strand.
GTATAAAAGGGCTCAATTTGAATGTGATTCTTAGTTTGTTTATGACTCCTAAAAGATCATATTGCCATTTGAGACTATTATTGAACTTCATTTCATGTAAACATTTTTTTGCTTCTTCTCCAGCTTCCCTATTATTGCAGATAAAAGGATAAGGCTGTTTTTTATTTTAAGCTATGTTTTCTTCCAGGCTAATAGAAAATTCACATCATATGAGTTTATGATCTGCATGATATACTCTAATGCAAATATTCTCTTGGGGAGATATTTGGTCAGCTTATAGGGAGTGAGTTGGCATCCATATACCCTGATTTTAGTGTGGTTATGGTATAAATACTAGTCTCCTATTCTACTGTGTTTGGAAAACTATAAAGCTTTCTTTATCTCATCACTGATGCTGGGTTGATTGCTACTACTTAGCATGTTAACCATTGGGTGAACAAATGAATCAATGAACTCCTTGTAATTGAAAAAAGTGGAATATTTTTGGATTAAGGGTGTCCAAAAGATAATAGATCTAGGATTTCCCTTGGTGTTCATATTTTGGATGTTAACTGGAAACCTTTCTGATTGGAAATATGGAACATATGGAACAATACTGAAGAGTATTTGAATACTCTTTCATCTGGCAATTTGATCAATTAATCATGGATTCTGTCTGCTAAGAACTGGGAAAAATTGAAAACTGTAGCTGGGGGATTTCTTGGGCTAAAAAAACAAATGAAAGCAGGTATAGACTCATCTACATTATCATTAGTGGTATATCCTAGAATACAATACAACACGGTTACAATATTTCTGGTCCTCTCAGAGAAAATGGTGGTAGAGTATGGAGGATTGTTTATAGGAATATGAGCCTCTTCTAGGATGAAAGTTTGAAAACTTTGAGATCTCTTGGGAAGGTCAAAATTTATCTACATATCAAGTAGGTTTTCAATGGAAAATGGGGTCTCATTAGGCTTTGGGTAGATATACAACATTTCATTTAATTAATTTGTAGTGATTATGAATAAAATCTGTTGGTTGGGGGAGACTATGGCTCTTTGACTTGGGATATAGCAGAGTTGGCATAAGTGGATGATTTCTAGGAACTGTTATACCTGTGGGAACAAATATTTTGGTAAATTAGACTCCCATAATTGAATATAATCATTTTAGTTGAGGAATTTGTCTTTACTCTAGCAGTCGGGTTTTAATAAATGGCTACAGTAGGCTATGTCTTTGATCTGGAAATCTGTTTCGACCAATGAAAGGTGGTCAATATCCAGGTGAGGAGTTTCTAGGGGTCTTGCATTCAGAATGCTTTGAGAAGTCATAGATTTGTTTATTTTATTGAATTAATTACTATCTCTCTTAAGGAGTAGGCTTAGGACCTCTAAAATAGTGTGAAATATGAACATAATTTGCAGAAAGGGTTTTGGATGGAACAATGGATTTCTTTAGGTTGGTGAGGATTTTAATTAGCTTAATTGATTAACCTATTAGAATTTTTGTGCAAAAATTTAGTATAGTCCTCCTAGTTCTTTCTGAATACCTGGAAAATGAATATTTGGTATGCAAACAGGCTCTCTGGGGGAGGTAGAGACTTTTTGAGGCTTCAATGGTATTTATGATGCTTCAAATTGGAGTCTGCAATGTCTTCTAATCGTAAAAGGGTTAAGATAGTTGAGAAAATTTTTTGGGCTTTAGAATTGGTAGGCAAAGGTTCTTTACAATAGAATAATAGTGAAAAGGATAGAAAGGGTGACTTTTTGGTTTTTAACCAACAATTACTAACCTTTGGGTGCGGGCTTAAGTGTGAATATTAGGCGGTTTCATCTTATGCGAGGAGGCAGTGTTATGGTTCATCGCACCGCTTTTGAGTGGTAGGTGGTATTTATTCTGAGGATGCGATAAAACATGGGGCTATCACATAGAAAAAGGGTGAGTGGTGAAAACCATGAATTTCGCGTGCTTTTGAGATTTTAAAGATTGGATTTGGGAGCGTGCGATATGGGATGGCGACCATTATATCTAGAGGGAAGTGACCGGAGGGTTATCACGTGGCAGAGTTGTGAGGGATGAGTTGGGGTGTGAGGTCAGGTTTATTTAAAATGCAATAGGAATTAATATATGGGATGGGTATTATAATAGAAGTGGGGTCCATGGGTTATACGGTAGGGGGTTATAACCCATATGCTAAACCTTTTAGGGATAGGAGATGTAATATAGTGGGAGGGTTAAATATATAAAGTAGGAATAAATATATAAAAGCTATATGTTATAAATTGTTTGGGGAATATGATAGTGGGTGTTTAGAAAAACATTTGGGATGAGTTAAACGGGTATTGGGGAGGGTTTTTCAATGGGGCTCGATACATTTTAACCTTTTAAACTTAGGATAAGCGGGTTTTAGTGGGTTTACAAGGGAAATTAATAAGGTAAAATGTAAAATGAAGGGGAAGGGATATCTTTACAAGGGGAAATTAAGAGGGAAGGGTCCTTTGGAATCAAGAAGGGGAAAAATATTAGGGAATGAAAATTAATGAAGGGCTAATGAACAGAACTTAATAAACTAAACATGTAGGGGTTTAGTGAAACGAGTGGAAATTAGTGATTGGGCTTTAGTATTTAGGCCTAAAATTATATAGAACTTTTAGGGGAAATGCGCGAGAGTAATATATGAGTTTTCTAAATGTCCTCTTTCTTTGATAATTCCTTTTGCACATGAAACATAGGATTAAGCATGATGAAGGTGATTTGATCTAGCAACCTTATGCATTCCAAAAACCTCTTTTACCTACCCTTTATTTACCCAAGCATTTCCTCTTCATTCATTGGGTGAATTTGAGCTTGCTGACCCTTTATTTCTTTTTCTTTAATTACCAAACCATATAATTCTAATCTTATAACTTCCATTGGCTTATATTAAACTAATGAGCTCATTATTATTCTCTACCTAACTATTGATCTGCTAAGGTTAAACAGTTTGGATAGATCATTATTGTCTATCTATTAGAATGAATGAATCAAGATTAAGCTATTTGACCATCATGGATTGTGGCATTTTTTACTAGCTACACACAATCTTATTTTTCAAGGTAAAGTAAAAGGTAGTGGCATTTTAATTTGCATCACTTTCAAAATCTATTTTTTATCTCCTTTTGCGGTGGGGTTCATATTTTATTTTCTTTTTTGATCCTTTTCTTTTAGTCCTTCGATTTTTCTTTTATGACATACCCTCTTTACATTTTTATTTTATTTTTAATATGGGAAAACATTTTGTAGAAAGAGAAAATTATGTACAATATTACAAGAATTAATCATATTCAATTGAAAAATTATGAATCCTATTATTATAGGACCCTAACACTAGCCACAGTTGTGATTTGGCCTTTAGTAAGGCCTCTTTCCTATGCAATTCCTCCACCTTTGTTAGCAGCTTCTTTCCCTCCTATAATTTCACAAGGCATTACGCTAGCGCCAAAGTGAACACAGTTGCTCATACCTCATCATACTATCACTGCGTCTCTTGGACATTTGTTCTCAACTTTTGCAGGTTTGGTTTCTCATGCAGATTCTTCCATAATTCCATCACGACATCAAACATCGAGGATCATTCATTGACTGCAGTATCCAATGTATTCATTCCATCCTTGATTTCTTCTCCGCACTAATACCAAACCTTTGACAGAGTCGTTAGCTGCAACTTCAATTGCAGCTCTAATATCTTCATTTGGAACTTGAAGGTAACCCTGCCAACTTCATCCTTTGGTGTGTGTACTGCAATAGCCAATTTCCTCTCTTTTGTTGAGGGTTCAGCATCCTTCGGTATTTATGATTCTGGCACTAATTTGTAGGCCTACTTTATCGATGTCTCTAAGATCTGACTTCGTTCCTACCTCTCCTCCTTGGCCTTTAGTGCCTGAGTCTTCTCTCCAAACATTTTCTCAATGCTCACCTTGAGCTCACTAATCGCTATAAGGGCATGTTTCTCTCGAATCCTTAATTCATTTGAAACCCCTTGATGCAATGCATCGAGGGTTTGGAGCAGCACCGCATTCAAATTCAAGCCCATTTCCTTTACTGTGTTGATCACAACACAATCCTCATCGGACTCTACGTGAAAATACCTTTCTCGCAAGGGTATGACTTTGAGGTCCACAGTCCGTTTAAGCTCCTCCACTATGCCACTTCCCTATATCAGTCTCGCTTGTGCTCTACTTACTTTCCTGACACTCGCCTAGATCTTATTAGCCTGGATTCGAAGCTCACGTAGATCTTTTTGGATGTTCTCCAACATTTTCATATATTGTTGTTGAAACTGCTACAACACTTCCGTCGTTGTGTCTCTCACCTTGTCCCCGATATCATTGATATCACCTTCCATCAGAAGCATTGGGTCAATATGCATCTTCTTATCATACTTATGCTTCTTCCTCTTTCCAATAATTTTCTCCTATCCATGCCACTTCAAGGTGAAAAGAGTGCGCTGCTCCTCGCCATCGCCTCCTTTGTCTGTTGACAGCTCCGTCTCATCTGTGTGCTATTAGGCTGACTTATCACCTTGCTTTGTATCCTCCCGATCTTTTTTAGCCTTATTTTTGGCAGCAATCTCTTTCTTGATCTATTCCCTCTCTGCAGATGCCTTAACAGCTTCCTTCTTCTTCTGTTTAGCGAAGGAATGTGCCACCTTATGAACGACATGATTTTGCTTCTACACAACAAATGTCTCTGCACCTTTACTTGTTCCCACATCAAGTGTCATGGGTTCACACCACTCTATTGACCAATACCCCAGAAATTCTTGCACATCTGTCTCAAATACCAAATAAGGAAACATATGCCATGTGTGCTCTGTGTCCTTCCGCACTCAGATTAACGCATTGTAGAAATTTGCATTAAACTCTACATAGGCCGCCAATTGTTCGAACAAGGTTGGGGACAATCTTGGCCTTTGATTAATCACCATTCGATGGTGGAGGTGGAGGTGGAGTGGATGGAAGATATATCCTTGGAATACCCATAGTTATGATCTAAACTCCACTTTGCAGCGTAGTCATCATTGTCCCTTCATCACCGCTTGTAGGAGGTTTAACGAGCAGATTATATTCTTGGTTGGATCCTATATTTCTTCTGAAGAGTCTCCCACTTCACATAGCCCCAAACATCAAGGTAATTGCATAACCCTATTTTCACATAATAACATTTTAATATATGTCTTCAGTGAGTTCAAATACTTACCTCATAGTCCTTTAAAGATCCTTCACTATAGCTAATGTTCCTGTAAATCATGAAATGAGTTACAAAATTACCGAGCCTTCGATCAACCCAGTGATCCATAGCCCATGTGATATTTCTTTCTGACGCTTTCAGATATCGTACCAATTCAGGAGTCTACACTATAGCACATTCGAGCCTCCACTTCCCTTGAATATCATATAATTTAGATAACCACTCATGTTATTCTTCGGAGAAGAAATGAAAGAATGTGTCAGTATTGTGCGTGTCTATAAATATCTGCAACCACTATTCCTTGGATAATTTAGGGCTCCTATTATCCTTAGTTGCGAGCACGTGAAATTCTTTATCAATCCACTTATCAATTTAGTTATTCATAGGAAATCATTTATCACAGATATCTCAGATAGATCCCTGCCCCGGCAATGAAACCATTTGTTGGCTTAAGGGGGACTAACCCAGGTTCAGAGTTATCATGCCAACCAACAAAACCCTAATTGTTGGCCCTTTTAGCAACAACCTGCATAGTGTAGGCTGCAGTCTCACCTAAAGTAGTATTGGGGGATGTTAGAACTAGGTTTTTGCATCAATGGATATGTGATAAATAGTTCTTAGGCTCTAACAATTCAGATCTTCCTTCACGTAGATCGATATCCTTCTAGGGATCATCACTATAACTAAGCTAAGATGGCTTATGGATCTTTGTGAAGGTCTAAAATCAATCTGTATGGACCTTAACCAAATGGTTTATCTATTTTCATGCATCAATAAACAACCCTAGATCTGAGTTCACGTAGCTCTAGTAAATTGATTAGAAAACATAATAAAAATAGCTTGTATCTTTGCGAAAGTAGATAACTATTCAAATCTTTCACCATTGAGATAGATTCAATGATTACATAGAGAATTCATTCATTATTTCATAGAAATAGATCATGAAGTGACAAAACATAACATAAACATATTTGACAGAAATGCATAGAAATTCTTCAAAACTTAGTCTTTATTGATCTTCAATGCCCAGATTATAGACTATTTTACACGACACACTCAGCTGGAGGGGTCTGTGCACTCAACTGTAGACTTACCAAGGCCTCATGTCCACTCATCTATAGGAGCCTTCGCCTTCTCACCTATGAGCGGGAAGTAGAGCATTCCTACCTTAGGAATTTCCAAAATAGTCTCTATCTAGATCTTCACTATCTAATCCTTTCTCTAAACTTGCTATGACCCAAATATATAGATGTTTCAATAAGATACCATGGTTCGTAGACCATGGGTGAGTCTCAAAACTGAATTAACTGTCTATCCAAACCAGGGGCTAAAACCCCTTTGACACCTATCTATCTACATTCTCTACATCCACATATCAAAGAGACTTTACATATTTTACAAAAACATATACGAAATTTGGGTTAACTAACCCCAAAACTGACCCTAAGGTTGAAGCTTCAGAGGAAGTTAGATTTCCCTTGAAGTCATGGATGTTGAATGAGTGAATAAGTTGCAGGTAGGTCGATGATTCCTTCTACTGTTGATTCTAATTCCATGCCTTGAAATAACAAAACCAAGAAGTTGACTAGAATTTGTGTAGAACACACATTTTGTGGATTTAATCGAATATTATAGTGTCTACACCATAAGAAAAATTTACCTAAGATGCATTGGGTGATCAACCTGATACTTAGATTGAGCTGAGATATCATCAAAATAAAGTTGCATGGTGTGTTTAATATCATGAAAAGCATAATCCATATCCTGTTAAAATGTGGCCACAAAATTCTTTAGACCAAATGGGAGTTTCTGGTAGGAAAATGAACCCAAAGGAAAGAAATGAAATTTTAGGTTGATCAGGTCAAAGAATGTTGATTTGAATATATTTGGAGAAACCATCCACGAACTAATATATTTCATAACTTGTGTAGTCATCAACAATCTGGTCGATGAATGAGGTAAAGTAATTATCCTTTGAACAAGCATGATTCAGATACTGATAATCGAAACATATATAGATTGTCCCATGTTTCTTCATGATAGGAACAATATTTGACACACAATCAGTGAGAGGAACTTGGTAGATGAAACCACCATGAAGGATTTTTTCAACTTCACTTTCTATCACGATAACCTTCTTTGTATGGATTAGATACAGGCACTCCCGAGCAGTTTAGTATCAGGATACATTTTAATCTCATGCACCACTATATTTGGGTCGATAACTGGAATTTACTCATATTTTTAGACAAATACATCACAAAACTCATGAAATATGGATTTATAGGTTGCAATATCGAGTGGAGAGCAAGATGCACCAATTTGTATATTTTCGACAATACCATGTTTCACAAAGATATCAAGAGCGATCATATCTTTGATATTCAAGAGATTATTTTCAGAGTAGACTTCATGGATAGAAAATAATTTCTTAAAAGACTCAACTATATTGGGTACATACACATCACTGATATTATCCTCAATTGAATATGGTAAGGAGGAACTATGGTGATGATCATCCCATGACGCATCATCTCGCACCATAATCTTCATGATGTTCTCATCGGTAGAGAATATGTAAGAGAATGGATTAGAATACATGCCATAATCCAATTATTGATTGAATCAAATGATCAAAGAGAAGGTTTGAGCCACACAAGCTGAATATAAGGCTTCCTAATCAATTTCAATGGGGCTAAGAAAATTTCTGTTGCCAAGACTATGGATGCTAGCTTTGTCTTGAACAATCCATGGATCAATATGGATAGTAGAAGATGATACCATATTGATATAAGAAACTAAGGATGAGTTGTCAGGAAGTGAAGGAGGAGGAATCGAAAAGGTTCCCACGGTAAAGGAATCCTTCAGTAGTCCAACCCCAACCTGCTGATAAGAATGTACGTTTTCCCCTACAAGCAGGACACATCTAGTAACATGAGAATCAGAGATGAAAAAGGTCATTTGGTCAATGGCCACAATCGCGCCCTTATGAGGAAAGGTGATCATATTGAAATACGTTAAAATGATGATGGCCATCGTGTAAACACACATGCAACCCAATAAAAGATTATAATCAAGAGGTTTGTCAAATATTTCCACTTATATGGATATATTCTTCCCCCTAATTCTACTTGTAAGGAATTAAGAATACCAAAAGGCTTATATTTTATTCCGTCAAAAGATTTCAATGTGGTAGATGACTGACTTAGTTGAGGAGAGCCAATTTCCTTCCAGAAAGACATAGATATGGTGTAGGTTGAGGCTTCATCATCTAAAATAGAATGATGAATGTTCTTACCATGAATAATGACCTGAATGATGAAGGAAAATTGAGCTAGAAGGTGAGGGGTATGGTTTTCATGGCTGAAAAAAATCTAGGTTGGAATCTGAAGGATCCACACATCCGATAACTGAAAGAAAAGCCTTTTATAGGCAGGGAATATTTTTGCAACAATATGAGGGTCAACATAGTTAATGGAGTCTGGCCCAAGTCTTCAACTACGTTATAATTTTGAGTAACCTTGGAATGAGGGTTGAAAGAAAACTTATGAATAATGCCATTTGGAGCCTTAATAGTCAACTTTGTAGGAATCATGGGTGGAGAAGGACCGAATGGAGGTGATGTTGAAATGATAGGTTGATAAAAAATCTAACCTTTTGGGGGATTCACATTATCGTAGTCCTTGTTTCACATAGCCACCATAACATCATATTTATGCTTCATGGAAGAAATAATTCAAACCATTTTAGAGGAAGATGGGTCCCGAGCAACCATAAGGGTCTTGTAATTGGGAAATGGGTCAATCAACATAGTGCAAGAAGTGGAGGATTTAAAAAATTCATTTCCTTCAGCATGGTGAGTATAGTTTGAGAAAAGTGCTCATCATTACAAATAAAGCATTAGTAATGAGGCTTTTGTTTCTCATTAGAGGACTGCTTTGCTTGTTTATATTGTGGTGAAGAACCTTTCTTTTCCTCAAATTTTCTTTTCTTCTTACTTCCTGGTTGTTGTTGAGATTTTCCTTTATCACATGAAACAAAATCTATCTTGGAACAAAAGGTTGCAGGAGGATTAGATGAAGAATTTTTCCCAGAAGTAGCGAGAGGAGTAGTAAATGGTTTACTCACTGTCTCTGAACTAGAAGAACCAATGATTTCATCCATAGAATGAGATTCTTTACTAGGACTTGGAGGAATAGTGTTCGAATGTCTTGGAAAATCTAGGTATATTTTTAGAGAGTATGATAGATTGGATGTAGATGAGCTATAAAGAATGAGAATGATCAGTTACTTATTCTTCAATCATGACTCCAGCTTTAGATATATCCTCTAGGATATATGGAAACAAGTTTTCAATGAACCATTCCTCTAACAATAAATCCAAAACATATGTCTTAACCGACCAAAGATGATGGTGCCACTCATGAATGTGATTTGGAATGTCAGTGGTTTTAGTTTGTTAAAATATAGTCAAAAGTTATATACAAGTTTCATAATGGATGGGTAAATTGGAAACGTGGGAACTGAAATTGTGAAATGAAGTTGTAGGTAACTCAATGTACCTTTTAGTTGTGGTACCTATAAGAGTACATTTGAAAAGATGTAGTCATGTGGAATCATCATTAAGGGAGTACGAATAAAACCATAAATCATCATGACATGGGTCAGAGGATCTTTTGTAGGATTCTCATTGAACTTTGGGATATCATAGGGAAATTTGGTGGGAATTATCGACACTAAATTGAATGAGCAATGGGGCCATTTGTGAGATGAGTCAAATCTGGAAATTCAAGAGTAGCCACAAAATGGAACTTCTAGTTAAAATATGGTGAAGGATATCCTAGATAAGAGGGAATAGCCTGAGCAATAGGAACTTGCATTCTTGGGTAAGGAGGGTTTTGATAAAGAAGAACCTCGGCACCAAAATAAGGAGGATTCGGCTAAAAAGCAAATGTGTAACCTTGTTTACTACGTCCATGATAACCTTGTAAAGGCTAGAATGACTTAGTTTGAATATATTGGCCTTGAAAAGGCACTAGACAAACACCCTGATATGGTCTATATTGTTTCCTCATGGGATTTTTCATCATCCCAACATATGGTAGTTTCAATTGGGGCTGTAACATGCTATAAATAGTCTTCCCTCCTAGAATTTAAGGAATACCTTGCTAAAGTAGTTCAGAATATAAGGGACCTTGTAAAGGTTGGTTAAGTGGAACTTGTGGGGTACCAAGTACTGACATAATAGGCTGAGATGAAATAATGACCTGTAAAGGTTGACTTACCTGTATTTAAGCTTGTTTAGGTATAGAATGATGGGTGGGAATTTGAGTCGGAGACGACACACATTGGGGATTCAACAATAAGACCCAAAATGAACTAGGTTGGATAGGAAATGTAGGTTTCCAAACACTACTAGCCATCACAGGCTAAGGAGGATTAAAATAAGGTTAATTACAAATTTGAGGTCTACAAATAATAGATTTCTCCCCTCCCATAGGAGGAGGGGATGATGGAGGAATCTGCAACCCAAGTTGAGGGAACCCAACTTAAGGAGAGTTAGGATGTTGAAGATGACCTTGCCCACTAATAGAAGGGTTATCATGCTGTTCAATTTAGGAAAAGGAGAAGGAGTAGGTTGAGTATCATTCATAAGAGAACTACAATATGGAATTTCATAAATGGATGACGTGGGAGAGGTCTAAGGACTGGAAGCTGCGCCATAGAAGGTACCAGATAAAGACTAATAACCAAGTGGAATGGATGGTCCACCATATAGATGTTTCTCTAGTGATGTTGTGGACATGGAAAAGAAAGCAACATTTTATGTCTCAACCATAGTGGTGAACACAGGTTGGGAAGTTAATTCAGATCCAGTGATGGTTAACAATCCCAATGAATATTTTTGTGAGAAATCCAGATGTGAATCAAAAGAATCAAGTAAAGGAGTTTGTACTGGAGTCTGAAGACGAGGAGTAGGATCAATCTGATAAAAATTGAGTCTACTCCAATGAAAAATGAGTAGAGGACCAAGGATCCTCTTACAAGATTTCTTCAATACTCACAAGTATGTATGGAAGAGGTTCACTGTCAAGGCCAAGGTATATGGTTTGAGCTTCTATATGAGACAAAGAAGGAGAAGGGGAAGGTCCTGATAGGTGATGATGGCTAAGGTTCCTTAGGTTCAAAAACCTTAGGAATTAAAGTATGCGACTCAGGAAATTTATGTCCAATAACATTAGGCAAGAAGGTTTCGAGGACTTCTATTCCAATTGTGGAAAATTGACCAGCAAGGGTAGAGGTCATTTTGGGCTCAATACTCAAAGGGAAGATGATCCTGGTTGAGCATATTCAGGAGGAGGGCTAGAAGTAGTTCTTGAATATCCTGATTTGGTAGTTTATGTCTTCTTATGCTTATGACGATGACCAAGAGTAGCCTCTAGTGGAAGTGGAGGCTTATTTTTCATTTTATGAATGACAAAGTGGGGGATTTTTTTCTTCCATGTTGGATAATAAATTTTAGAGATTAACACAAAATAAATCAAGAAGAGTGTAATCTAGGCATAAAGGATTACTAAGCAACTACGAATTGCAATATACACCTTGGTGAGTTAAGGACTTAACATACATGTAGGAAATCCCCCCAAATGGTGTGCTTAGTGTATTAGGCTACACAAGGTGACTGACTCATTTACCTATGTCAAGGAGAGAAACCTATAGGGACCTTCTAAAATATACTCAATGCTACATGAAAGTTGGTATGTGGTAGTGTTTTCTAATGCATAATTGTTCAATGAAAACATTTCTATATACTTTACGTGCATGGAGCACCCTCCAGTATACCCAAAGGTATGTGGCGAGTGATCCTATATGTTATCACTCAGGTTGTTCCATGCTTCCTAAAGGGAATACGGCCGAGGTAACCACTAACCAATCTTTTAGTTACAGGTCCTAGCCTACCTGCAACTAGAGAGGGCTCTCTCTTTAGGATTTAGCTTTGTTGGTGGGTGATTTTAGGCTAGTTGTGGTGTGCTGATTTTGTTTTGAGTTTGGTTGGTTGGTGAATTCAAACAGAGCTGAGGTATAAATTACAGAGCAGTTTGGGCTATTGGGCAATGGAGTTCAGGGAAGTGTGCTACTGAAGTATGTTTTTGAAGACAGAGTATTGCTGCAAAGCCAGATAGGCATCTGTGGAACAATTTCTTAGATTATGTGATGAAGTTATGGAATTAGTGAGTGAAAGGAAATTGAGAATCTTCCACTATGATAACAAGGGGAGAAATGAAAGCATTGCCTAAGAGCAGTTAATAATTCTTAAACAATATTCACAGTGAGAGAATTAGTTTAGACATGAGCAATTAAGAATTCATATCCATGGCTAATCCAGACGAAAACATATTTAGAAATAGAGATTGAGCATAGGGTGTATTCAAACAAATCATAAGCTATTCTTTTTCTCTATTTACTATGATCATGAACATATATGAATTATTGCATACACAGAAAGACAAGAACACAGTTTAGAATAACTTATTGTTTCAGCAAATGACATAGGAATTCTACAACATAACAAAGCCATTCATTTCCACCTTCAGACAGTATAGGAACCAGGAACTCCACCAGCAATTTGTATTAGCAAAATGTCTCAAATATACAATACAGCTCTTCTGAAAGAGTTTCACTACAACCGACCCTCAATACGTTCTTTGAGGGGATATATATACAAAAATAGGATACAAAATATCTCAATAGTGAGTTATTGTGCAATAAATTGCACCACCAACTCTCTTACAAAAAGTAAATGAAAGATATAATTACAGCATTTAATGTTGAGATGGCAGCTATCTTTCTGTTAGACAACTTTTGACTTTTTGGCCCAGGAAAGTTGGTTGTAGCTGTGCCTTTAATTCTGCGTTAGTTGAGCCTGTTGTCTGAGTGCTTTGGTGAGTCACTGTACGGATGCTTCCTATGATATATGCATGCTGAATTGTCTGCTGACCTGTATTATGACTGAGATCTGAATTTTCACAAAAGGAATAATATCATGGCATCACCTGGGCAGAACTTCCAGCATTGCCTGCCACCAATCAGCTGGAGGTAGCTGATGTCTCCTTATTTTTACCAGTGTTTTATCTGCTTCAGTATATCTGTAAAAATTTGGAGGCACTTCAAACAGATGATTTATCTCATGCTCAATAAAAAATAAATTTTCTAATTTGTCATACAAAGACTGCCCAGAGGGAGGCCCTGCTTCTTCTGTGGAGCTGCTGGATGCTGTGATTTGATTCTCAACATAATTGTTGATCCTTGTGATATATTGATCATATGACAACAGTTGTCCTGTGCCAGTCACTAGGCTTGGCAGTCCTTTATCCTGCAATACTATCATCTTTGCCCTGAATTCATCAATTTCTACCTTCATATCCTGACATTTCCTTTTCAGTGTTTGAGTGAAATTTCTCAAAGTCAGCACTTTCTTAGCTGTCAGGATAGTGTCTGTTCTGTTGTTTATTTCTAGGGTTGCCAATTCCTCCCTAGTGTGAGTATTGAGGAAATGTATCATTTTATTGGCCTACTCAGGCATGATTCCTAGTGTTGTCCTGGCCCTTTGTATTTCAACATGAGCTATGCGTATTAGTTCAATCTGCTCATGTATTGCATGGATTGACCTCCATTGGTCATGGATTGATTGGCCAATGTTGGCCCAGATTATCTTCTTGATTTCTGCCAAGGTCTTGCCTAGAAGCAACTCCTTTTCCAAAGCTTTCACTTTGGCTTCCAAGGCCTTCATCTCTCTCTACTTCTCTGCTACTGTCATTTTTGACTTGTCATAGCTGGCCTCTAGCTTGGCCAGTCTATCTTTAGCTTCATTGATTTCTGTCACCTAAACCTCAAGTTCCTTGATGGCTTTCACCAAGTCCTCCATACTCATGCTAGATTCTGCTGCTGCTGTTGCTTCTGTTGTTGATGTGGTTGTGGTTGGTGCTGGAATGGAAGGAGGGGCTACTGTTGCTCGTGCAGGAGGGGCAGGACCAAGAGTTGTAGAATTTTGTGGGGGATGGGAGGTTGACTGCCCTTGCTTGTCCTGCGATGCCTTTTCCAATTCTGCCTCCATTTGCAATATTCTTTGATTCATCATTAGAAGTAGATCCATGGCCTCATCAACTTGCTTCTCTTGTACAAGTTCTGTTGTTTGAGGGTGAATGGTTGGAGGCAATTTTTCCTGCTTTCTTAGTGGAGCAATGTCATCCTCTTTTTTCTTCATAAGTGCCCTAACACCCTTTGGATCTTTTGGATCATGTCCCAGATCAATGATTATGTCTTCCAAAGTCTTTATTCTATTGTCCTTAGTAGTGGAAGACATCCTTTCCAAATCAAGCATGTATTTGTGTTCTTTAGTGATTCTTTTAACTGATGGGCCAGCATGGCCCTATCTGCAAGTGTGGCATACACCATTTCCCCTGTCTGTTTGTGCAGCTCTATTTGGTCCATGGGGTGTATGTCCTTGTAGAGGACTTCTAGACTTGTTTTGGTGTAGTATGCAGATGATCTGGGCTTTGGAACTTTAGGCTTAAGATGAGTAAAAATCATCTTATCTTCCTTGATGTCATATGCTTCCATCAATCTCTGCTGCTTGGAGGGTGTTGTCTTCAAAAATTGATCATACAGTTGAACTCTTAAGAGTTCATTTTGGGCCTTGATTTCCATGAATGACCCTTTGACTCCAGCTGGTTGCTTGCCCTGCTGCCTTGAGGAGGATACCTCTGTGCTTTGCTGCATGGTATGTTCTTGCTGAAATGAACTAGTGGTAGTCTGCTCGCTGGATTGTCTTTCTCTGCTGTGGATTTATGCTCTTTCTTCACTGATGTCTTCTTCCTCAGTATGAGGGTCAATTCTTGGCCTGTTGGCCTCTGGTTGCTGTGTTGACCCACTTGGGGGTGTGACCTCCTCTCTATCATGTTTTTTACCTCTCTCTTCATTGAGAGGTGTTTGCAAAACTGGGATTTGGGGTGGTTCAGCTTGCTGTAAATGGGCTTGCCCTTGACTTTGATCTTTTGAAGTACTGGGCTTCCCTGCCTCTGTCTCTTTTTGTTCATACATTATCTCTTTGCCTTTTGCTGTAGTGTTGGTTGTAGATGCCTACTGGGTAGTCTGTGCAGCTGTAGTAGTGGATGTGCCTTCTCCCACTTGGACTGGTTGCTTGAATATGACTTGCTGACAAGAATCCAAGTCAAGAGTTTTCTCTAAATCTTTCACAGTCTACTCCATTGTCTCCTACTGAGTAAATTCCTCTACCAATGTATTAGGTACCCATTCATCTTGGTTGGCAAAGTTTTCTATTTGAGGATATGGACAATGTTTATAGGCTAGCAGCCTATACTTGACTCTCCTAGCACTGATAAAGCCTTCAGGGTCGTAAGGGACACACCAGAAGCTCCTTTTGAGTTTAAGCTGCTTCCCCAGTGTTTGATCAGCTTCTTGCCAACCATCTTTCTTGTTCATGATGAATGGGCCTAGGTGGTCTTTGAATTTGAGATTGGCATTCTTCTTGGCACTATGGAAGTGTGTAATGTCAGAATTGATGAGTTTCCTATAGTATTCCAAGGCAAACAATCTCATAGGCACATATATTGGGAGCCTGTAAGGACAGAGCTCACAACCATAGATCCTGATGATTGTGTGATTTTGGTATAAATACCAATCACCTATCTTGTAATTTCTGGATAGCTGTAAAATTTTCTGCATATCTTTGGACAATCTGGCAGGAGGAGTCCTCTTCAACAGGCATGTGACTGGATAGAGAAATTGGTCAATAAATTCACAGTAGGAGTAGGGATAGTTCTAGACTTGATGGAAAACTGAAGACCAGAAGATGACAGACCTCTTCTCACCCTGTGAATCCAGTTTCTTGATGTGGCATTGGAAGCAATCTGTTTGATAGTACATGAAGAGGTGATAGATGTATGATGAATATTTGAATATTTCTTCCCTATCCAGCCTCACCAGTTGGTCATGTATCTTGTTGGCAATAAACTTGGCATAATTGTATTTTATAGCAAGGGGCTTCCCAAGGCTATATGCAGATAACAAGACAAAAACAGTTTCATCAACATGCTCATTTGTGGAGAACCCCAGGATAGAGGATATCATGTCCACAAGCAGCTTGCCTGCCTCATTGAAATTTGCATATGGGAAAGGAGGTGGCCCAGAAGGCTGGCAGTCTGCTCTCATGAAAGTTTTGGCAACTGCAACAATGTCCATGCTAGAGATCTTGGAGCCCTCATCCAGCAAATACTTTATGGAAAAAGGGTATAGCAGTTGGGTTTGTTTGTAATTCAGCATCTGATTGATGGAATCTGGTGTTATGTAAAAGAGGATGTTCCCAGATGGAGACTTTACAGCTCTGATTCTTTGGTCATAATTTTCTGCACAGAGGTGAATGACTTCAGGAAAGATATTTATAGATGGCAAGAAGTAGGTAGGCAGATTAGACTCCCAGATGCCATACATGTCACTGTTGTCCAAGTGACTGTTCCTCAGCTGGCAGAAGGTCTGTAAATGGTTCCTCTCTGCCACAAAATCTGCAATGAGGAAATCAATGTCTACAAGTGGCATAGCTTCAAGCTCCTTACTAGGTGGATTGATAGGAGCAACATCTAGAGCAGATGGAGTGGCCATGTCTGAAGTTTATTGGATGTCTTACTTGAGCTTAGGATTACTGCAGAGGCTGAGGACTGCCTACTGAATTGTGTTTTTGAGAGTGAGAAGTTCTGAGAGTAAGAGGAAACTTTTTACAGGGTTGATAAACTATGGGGCACTCTGTTGGAAGAAACAAGAGTGTGTTGAGCTAATTAGCTGGTTTTTCAAAGGGAATTCTGATAACAGGGATGAATGTGCAGTTACATGGGCTTTTAGCTGGTAGCTCGGCTTCTTCAATTAGCTTTTACGGTGAATTTCGCAGAAGGGCACGGATTTTTTGTAGAGCTTTGGCGTGTAGGGAGTTTACCATGTTTTTGGGTAGTTTCAGTGAATAATTTGACTGTGGGGAGCTTTTGTAGAGTTTTTTACAGGAAATTAGGAGAAAAATGGGAGAAATATGGGTGAAGGAGGTGTCTTGCGGCAAATACCTAGATTTTTCGGTGCAGGAGGTATCAAGCTGGGACAATTGCAGGCATTTGAGTCGACTTCGAGGGCAGCAGTAGCTTTGGCGTAAAAATTCTTGATTTTGGCCGCAAATGATGTCTTTCGCATGCACAATTCTCCAAAAACGACAAGTTAAAATGACATAAAATGGTCATTTCCCGACTTTTTATGCAAACTTGGCCCTTTGGTGCCTTTTTGGCGATGACATCAGCATGACATCATCGGTGGGTCCAGGTACGGTAGGGTGACGTGGTAGCTAACGCGGGTGCATGGACTACATGGAGACTATGTGGAAAAGTGGTGGCAGGCGAGGGTGGTGATGTCACACTGACGTGGGTGTGACGTCAGTGGGAGGGGGCAGGCGGTAAGTGGTTTCCCCAGAGCACCCCTGGGCAGTAAGTCGTATGAGAGGGGGGCTCCGAACAATGTGGGAGGTTGACGCGTGGCGGGGGTACGGTGGTGAAACCGCTAATCGCCCGGATGCAAAACATCGGGCAGCTTCCCTGCGAAATTGACCGCCCACCATTAGATCCGTGAGGCTGGCGATCAGACGGCTGGCGGAAAATATGATGTGACAGTTGTTTATTGCCGAGGGGACCCGTCGATTAAATAATCATTTAAATAAATCGAGCGCAGGGGTGGGTTTTCACTTTAGGGTTTTGGGTTAGTTTATAACTGTTTTTAATTAAAAAACATTACAAACACAAACATTTAGCGCGGAGAAGGGGTAGGAAGGGTTAATGAGGGTGGGGATTTTGATTTTTTGATTTTTAGCCAAGGTTTTTTAACAAAAACCCATATTTCAGGGTAGTGGAGGGTTAATATTAACCCCTGGTGGGTTAATATTCCCCAAATTATGATTGTATAGCTATATTGCTAGGGGGAGGGTATTTACATAGACTTTTTGGGATTTTCATATAGAGTTTTGTAAAATTAGGGAAGGGGAATGCTTAGGGAGCTAGATAATACATTAGTCGTTAATATGACATTGTGAGGTGAGTGTATAGGGGGAAATGCTAAGTTTTCAAGGAGAAAAACTTAGGAATGGAAGATGAGGAAATTGAGAGTAAATATTTTTACACAAAAAATGTGGCTTCTTTCCCTTGATTGAACTTCATGGTCTGACCTGGTACTCTGTCATGGAATGAAGTGGAATAGGACACTTGAGCAGATCTCAAGGTCCTTGGGGGATGTTAGTAAATGATGTTTGGGAAAAAGGGAGAAATTAGACATGCTTCCAATGTTATGTCCTCAAACCTCTGCTATGGTGCCAATACCCTGAAGGAAATGAGTCTTGCTCTTGATAATCCAACTGGTGATGGCCCTTTATTTCTGCAACCTTGCACTACTTACCCAACCTAGTAATCCTAACATTTTTTCTTCACTTGAGGTGGGTGCACTTGAATTAGCAGACCCTGATTTTTCTCTTTTTCTTTTGACTACCCTCCTATCTAAATCTACCCTTATTTCTTCCAAGGACCTATATTAAGCAGTTGGGCTCCTTCATTTCTCTACCTAGCTAGTCATCTGCCAAGCTTGAGCTGTTTGGACAGGAAACATTCTCTATTCTGCAAAAAGAAATGTAAACATGGCATGGTCCAGATTAGACTATTGGGCCATCCATCAAGTATTATTAGTAGCAGTAGTTGTAGAGTGTGATACTGCCAAAATATAGTAGTGGCATTTTGACTGGCCACTTTCCTGGTCTTTAGTTTGGGGTTCATTTTCACTTTTCTTTTGACCATTTGATTTTCTTGCCTTTTGATTATTCTTTTAAGGCATACCCCCTTTTCATTTTTTAATTTTCCTAGTATGTACACAAAATATGGAACCTTTGCAGCCTGCAATGATGAGCATATTTGGCCCTTCCATTGTCAATCATGAAACATGAAACCTATTGGTATAGGAACCTAACAGTGGCTCCACTTGGGGATGGCTTTTCCTGGAGGAAAGCCAAGAAAAACAGGTCAGATGGCCTTATTTTACTTTCCTTACTGCATGAATCCTCTTTAGTATTGACACCTTTGATTTGAATCTAGTGAGCTGGTATGCAGTGTCTTATGACCTCATTTGTACAAGAATTACCACTTTGTGTCTTGCTGACCTGTATCACTGTTTATCATTGGTTCTCTGTTCTGTAGACCTTCCTCAAATTTGTTTGTGGAGCTTTTCAAGCATCTATGTCATCTTTGATATAGTTTTGCTGATCATTCTTCAAAATCTGTTGTAGTTGTTCTTTTATCTATCTGCTGTAAAAAGAAAAAAGCTGAAAATATAGATATTTATGTACAATATGTGACATTGCTATGCTCATGGATCATAATAGTGCTTGAGAATTCTCCCATTTATTGGGCCTTCATCATTATTTAACTCATCCAGACTCTTTAGGAAAAATGTGTTATTCCCTTGCACAGCTTGAATTACAAATGGTCCTTTCTAGAGAAAGTCAAATTTGCCATGTTTCCCTTTGTCTTCCCTCCTAGAGTCCCATTTCAATACTTTGTTTCCTATGAAAAAGTCTTCAGCTTTTGTTCTTTTGTCAAACACCTTTTTCAGCTTCTCTTGTAGAACCTGGGTTCTATGATACACTTCTTCTCTTGTTTCCTGTAAGTGAATTGTTTGATTGACCCTCCTCTGGATATCATTGGGTTCAGCTTGTATTTCCTGCAGCAATTTGATCACAGGGACCCCAAGAGATGATGGGAACACAGCTTCCAGGCCATACACCAATTCATATGGGCTAGTACCAATAGATCTTTTGGTAGTTAACCTATCTGCCCATAGTGCATTTACCAGCTTCTTATGCCAATTCTTTTTGTTCTCCTCCAAGACCTTTTTGATGATATTGGTGAGGCTTTTATTGGAGGACTCAGCTAGGCCATTGCCTTGAGGGTAATAGGTTGTTGAATGAACTAGGGTGATATTATATTTGTGACAGAAGCTGATCATTCTTTTGGATTTAAAGGCAGCTGCATTGTCTGTTATGATTTTCTCTGGGCAACCAAATCTAGACAAGATATTGGTTTCTAGGAATTGTATGATAATTGAGTCATTTGCTTGTCTGCAAGGTATGGCCTCTATCCATTTGGTGAAATAATCAGTAGCTGTCAGGATCCATCTATGCTGGCCTGAGGATGAAGGGTGAATTTCGCCAATGAAGTCTAAGCCCCATTGTTGAAATGGTTTTTCAGTTGAAATGGGCTTGACGGGTAAGGCTGGTAACATTTTCTTCCCTTCAAAGATCTGACATTTATGACATGACATCACAAACTTTTTTGAATCAGTAAAGAGGGAGGGCCAATAAAATCTAGCCCTCAGGATTTTATCAGCTATTGATTTCCAATATAAGTGCCCTCCACAGTATGCTGCATGAAACTCTCTAACGACTTTATCAGCTTCATCTGAAGTTAGGCAGTTAAGCAGGACACCTTCATGATTTTTCCAAAATAAAACGTTATCTATGATACAAAATTTTGAAGCTTTCATTTTTAAAAATCTCTTTTTGGTTCTGGATAACCCTGGAGGAGCTTGCAGGTTTAATAATACAAAACATATGTCAGCATACCAAGGTGATTGTAAAAAGGCTTCATTGATCTGTGGAGTCGCCATCTCCTGTTCGTTATCCAATTCATTGATGTCAAGGGCTTGGAAGTTGGTTTCAGTCATTAGTTTAGCTAGCCCTTGTCCTTTTATAAGTTTTGTAGGTTTGATCTCTATATCATACTCCAGAATGTTGGCTATCCATTTGCCCCTCTTGCCTTCAATTCCCTCTTGAGTTAAAATGTCTTTGACCACTGCATTGGGCGCATATGCAACTATGCGAGAGTAAAGGATATAAACCCTGAAATCCTTTATGGCTTTGACAAGAGCATATGCTTGCTTTTCTATGATCTGGTACTTGAGTGGGGCATCTCTAAGGGCTCTACTAAAAAAGGAAATAGGTTTTTCACATCCCAAGTCATCCTTTTGCAGTAAGACAGCAACAATTGTATGTTCAGAGGCAAAGGAGAAGATTATGAAGTCTCTATCAAATCTAGGGCTTGTGAGAACAGGTGTTTTTGTTAAATCTATCTTGATTTCTTCAAAATCTTGTTTGGCTTCAACTGTCCATTTGACTTTGGCATCTTTCTTGAGCATATTGTTCAACAATCTTATCAATTCAGCCAAGTTAGGAATAAATCTTCTTAGGAAAATAATCTTTCCTAAAAATGCTTGTAATTCTTTGATGTTTCTTGGATGGGGGACCTGAAGTATAGCTTGAATCCTATCAGGGTCCATTCTTATGCCATATTTTGAAATGATATGACCTAGGAGTTTGCCTTCTTCCAGGCCAAATAGTGATTTCTTTGGGTTCAAAGAAATGCCATACTTTCTGCAAATTAAGAACACTTGTCTGAGGTGTTTTAAATGTTCTTGGTCTGATTTTGAGAAGGTTGTTAGATCATCAAGGTATATGACTAGGAAATCATGGATTTCTTTAGCAAAGGCTATATGCATTGCCTTTTGAAATGTGGCTCCAGCATTCTTGAGTCCAAAAGGCATTTTGACATATTTGAAAGTTCCCAAAGGTGTGGTGAAGGTTGTTTTATCTTGATCATCTGGGTGAACTAGAATTTGATTGAATCCTGAGAAGACATCCAGTAGTGAGATCCTTGAAGCTCCCACTACCCTGTAAGATGTGATCCATTTTTGGCAAGGGGTAGTGGTCTTTGAGAGAGACTTTGTTCAAATTTCTTAGATCAACACAAAGTCTTATCTCCCCATTTTTCTTTCTTGTGGGTACAAGGTTTGAAATCCATTCATAAAATCTTATAGGTGCAATGATTCCAGCTTCATACATTCGTTTTACCTCCTTTTTAATTAGGGGAAGAAGGACTGGATTCACTCTCCTCAACTTTTGTTTAAAGGGTTTCTGGTTTTCTTTCAGGGGTATTGTGTGTTGGATGACTGAAGTATCATAGGATTTAAGGTCCTCATAACTCCAGGAAAACACATCTTGAAACTCTTTGAACAGTTCAATATATTCTGATTTCTTATCAAGAGGTAAGGTTCTAGAGAGCTTGACCATTTTGGGATTTTCAGTGGTCCCAATATTACACTCCTCAATTTCTGCATTGATGGGTTGCATCTTTGGTTTCTTGGGGATGTCATTTGAATAAAAAATGTCTTCTAAAGGAGTAAGACCTGTGGGCAAGAAATTATCCTTTAGTTGAATTACTTCAGTTTCTTCTTCAATAATTTCATCAAGATCTGCTAGTCTTAGCTTCTGTAAATTGGTAGAGTCAAAGGTTGTAGGATGCAATATCAGATCAGCTGTTTCAGCTGATATACTTGTGTTCAGTTCATCAATTTGGTGTTGATCATCCCTAATGCTTGTGTCTATGTTTAAGTTTGAGAATTCCTCCTTCATGGTCAAAAAATTATTTATCTGAGTATCATTCTCAAATACTTGCCAATTATCTACATTGTCTGGGACAAAAGGCCTATGTTTAATCTCAGCAGTGAACTGGTGGTTAGGCCCAAAAGGAAGTTTACAGGTGCTTGCAAAAGTTGCCAAACTATGAGCATGCAAGTTGTGGCTTCTAGGCATTTTGGTGAGCTGATATTCCATGAAGCTGTTGAGCAAGTCTGTCACTGCTATCCTATAAGACCTTAGCCTGGGATCATTTGTGACAAAAGTTCCCTTTATCTATTGTATAATTAGGTCTGAATCACCCAATATGGAAACTTTGGTCACTCCAAGACTCTTAATCATTTTGAGACCTAGCAAAAGGGCTTCATATTCGGCCATGTTGTTTGTACATCTAAAGTTAAGCCTGTATGCATGACCTAGAGCATGGTCATTTTGAGTATTGTGTATCCAAACTGCTGCTCCTGCTCCTAGCTTGTTTATTGACCCATCAAATTATAAATACCACAAGATCTCTTGATCAATGTTTCTTTCAATGGGTTTACAAACTTGTTCAGTGGGTTGGTCTAGTTTTGGTGATTCTTGTGATATATTATCAGACTGTGTAGGTTTGATCACATCAGTGACCTTTTGATTTTGAGCAGTGGACTGTTCATTTATGTGCCTGGTTTCTGTTGTTTTTAGGAGCTTGACCTCAGTTTTGGGACACATATCAGCATTGTACAGTATGAATGAGTCCATGTCTAAATGAATGGAGTAGATTGGGAAGTTTTGGGGCTTCTCCTGACTGTTGACCACATATTTCATCAGTATTTCTCGATACAATCTCTTTGGCTGGCCAAAGACTGAAATTGTGGCATATGGCATGTCTAGTTGCAGAGATCCTTGGAGTTTGGCAACCCATGATCTTGATAAGAGCATACCATATTTGGGTGGAATGTCAGCTACTACCACATCCATTAAAATTGTTTTTGCTAGATATTGGACTAGGGATACACAAAGGTCCTTGATCAGGCCTAGGCATCTTACCTGGTTGGAGTCAAATGAAAACAAGTCTTTATAGGGCCTAGGGATGCCTAGATCAAGTTTTTCCATTACTGACTTGGGCATTAGATTATGGGAGGCCCCTGAGTCAAACATGGCATTGTGTAGCACTTTGTCATGAATGTTTAGGCTTACATAAAATGGAGGAATACCTCCATCCACTGATTTTCCGTTGACTTTTGAGCCAAAAATCAGCTCTGGCTGATCATCCAGAATATTAACTGCATCCCTATTCTCTGGTACTTGTAATGATCTATTGATTTGTTGTATGAAGACCTCATGTTTGGCTAGTTCAGAAAGAGGAATTTCTATTTCAGTTTGCCAATTTCTGTTTCTAGATTGAAAGGCTTTTCCATCTGAACTTTTATATTGTGAGCAACAAGTTTTTCCTTCTCTGCTGAATTTTGGGTGACCTTGTCCTGGTCAGGTACACTGTTTTGGGGTAAGATTGAATTGGGTCTGTTTTCTAGAGGTCTACCCAATGTCTCTGTTGGAAGAGATGGTGTAGATGAAGGATTTACTGGAGGCTGTATTTCAGATACATCTTCCACTGTGACTTCCCTTTGGAGCTTTTTATCTGAAGACTCTGTTAAGATAGACTTATCACTAGATTTTTTGGGCAGTCTGGTGTTTTTTTGTTTGGTATTCTTAGGTACACCTATGATTCTACTTCTTAACTTGTATTGTTTGTGTACTTCATAGACTGATGTGTCATACCCTTCTCTGAAATCAAATGACTCACCAGATTTTGTTTGGAATTGTTTGTATTCTTGGGCTTGCTGATCATCTTGTGTTAAGAATACTTTTTGTTCACTGTCCAAACCCATTATATTGATGTGGGTATCTTCTACTTGTTCACTAGTGGTTGAGGCCTCTGCATAGTTTTCTTGAAATGGATTTCTGATATTCTGATCAGGACCGGTTCTCCCAGCGTTTCGATTTTGGTTTTTTCTAAAATTGGGATTCCTAGTAGTGTTGCTTGTTTTCCCTTCCCAAGAGGACTTTCTCTCCATGGTCTCAACTCTATCCCCCAACCTCTCCATACCCTTCATGATTGCATCTAGCTTTTGGTCAAAGGTTGAGGGTTCCTCTTTAAATGTTGTTCTTCTCTCATTTTTGGCTCTTGTTCTCTTGGCAATCAGGTTTGCCTCTACACTGACAGCTATATTCTGCATGTCTGCAAGACTTGGAGGTGCTCTTTCTCTTAATTGATATGCCATATCTGAATCAAATCCATCAGGGAATTTGATCAAGGCCAGATCAGGTGGAGGTCTTAGGTTGTGAGGAATGGCGTTGTATACATTGTTGAACCTAACACAGTAATCTTGAATTGTTTCTTGTGGACCCCTTTTCAAATTATCATACTCTATTAGAATGTGTAGAGGGTCTTTCTTCTTTTCCCATCTGTTTAGGAAGTTTAGGTATAAAGCATTAGGATTGAGTATGGACTGTGCATCCAAAGACCGAAACCAGGTCCTTACATCCCCTGTTAAACTTTGTACAAAAATTTTCATTCTTACATCTTCATCATCTATTTCATAGTTATCAAGGTAGTCCTGCATTCTCTTGGTGTGTTGCTGGGTTGTATAAGAGCCAGTACCATCAAACTAAGTGATCTTGCTTTGATAGTCTTGAGGCATAGCCCCTGGATTTGCAGGCAAGTGTAAGGGAGTATATCTGTTAGCCATATTTGTAGGGATAAAAGGGACAGCAAGAAGGAGTGGAACAACTGGAACAACAGGGATAACAGGAGTAAGGTGTGTTGGGAATGGAAAAGTGGGGAAACTACCTTGGGAAGTGGATGAGGAACTAGGATAAGTGGGGGTTATGTGAGGATAAACTGATGCTTTGAAAGGAGTAGGAATATAGCTCTGCTGAATTGGTTATGTACCTGAGTTTGAGAGCTTTCCTAGCTGCTCTTGTTTCTTCAAGATCTTGGGAATTAAATTGGGGTTTTCAAAGACATCTAGGGGATTAGGGTCAGGGTTGGACCTAGTGTAACGAGATTTCTTCTTTGGAGCCAGCTTTTGAGTTTTGTTTCCTTGGTATTCTATGAGAAGGTTAAATAGGAAGCTTATTTCCTTGCAATTGGTAATTTGAAATAAGTCCCCAGTGGATTCGCCAATGATGTTATCACTCAGGTTGTTCCCTGCTTCCTAATGGGAATACGGCCAAGGTAACCACTAACCAATCTTTTAGTTATAGGTCCTAGCCTACCTGCAACCAGAGAGGGCTCTCTCTTTAGGATTTAGCTTTGTTGGTGGGTGATTTTAGGCTAGTTGTGGTGTGCTGATTTTATTTTGAGTTTGTTTGGTTGGTGAATTCAAATAGAGCTGAGGTATAAATTACAGAGCAGTTTGGGCCATTGGGCAATGGAGTTCAGGGAAGTGTGCTGCTGAAGTATGTTTTTCAAGACAGAGTATTGCTGCAAAGCCAAATAGGCATCTATGGAACAATTTCTTAGATTATGTGATGAAGTTATGGAATTAGTGAGTGAAAGGCAATTGAGAATCTTCCACTATGCTAACAAGGGGAGAAATGAAAGCATTGCTTAAGAGAAGTTAAGAATTCTTAAACAATATTTACAGTGACAGAATTAGTTTAGACATGAGCAATTAAGAATTCATATCCATGGCTAATCCAGACGAAAACATATTTAGAAATAGAGATTGAGCATAGGGTGTATTCAAACAAATCCTAAGCTATTCTTTTTCTCTATATACTATGATCATTAACATATATGAATTATTGCATACACAGAAAGACAAGAACACAGTTCAGAATAACTTCTTGTTCCAGCAAATGACATAGGAATTCTGCAACATAACAGAGCCATTCATTTCCACCTTCAGACAGTATAGGAACCAAGAACTCCACCAGCAATTTGTATTAGCAAATGTCTCAAATATACAATACAGCTCTTCTGAAAGAGTTCACTGCAACCGACCCTCAATACATTCTTTGAGGGGATATATATACAAAAATAGGATACAAAATATCTCAATAGTGAGTTATTGTACAATAAATTGCACCAACTCTCTTACAAAAGGTAAATGAAAGATATAACTACAACATTTAATGTTGAGATGGCAGCTATCTTTCTGTCAGACAAATTTTGACTTTTTGGCCCAGGAAAGTTGGCTGTAGTTGTGCCTTTAATTATGCGTTAGTTGAGCCTATTGTCTGAGTGCTTTGGTGAGTCACTATACTGATGCTTCCTGTGATATCTGCATGCTAAATTGTCTGCTGACCTGTACTATGACTGAGATCTGAATTTTCACAAAAGGAATCATATAGTGGCATCATCTGGACAGAACTTCCAGCATTGCCTGCCACCAATCAGCTGGAGGTAGCTGATGTCTCCTTATTTTTACCAGTGTTTCATCTGCTTCAGTATATCTGTAAAAATTTGGAGGCACTTCAAACAGATGATTTATCTCATGCTCAATAAAAAATAAATTTTCTAATTTGTCATACAGATACTGCCCAGAGGGAGGCCCTGCTTCTTCTGTGGAGCTGTTGGATGTTGTGATTTGATTCTCAACATAATTGTTGATCCTTGTGATATATTGATCATATGACAACAGTTGTCCTGTGCCAGTCACTAGGCTTGGCAGTCCTTTATCCTACAATACTGTCATCTTCACCCTGAATTCATCAATTTCTGCCTTCATATCCTGACATTTCCTTTTCAGTGTTTGAGTGAAATTTCTCAAAGTCAGCACTTTCTTAGCTGTCAGGATAGTGTCTGTTCTGTTGTTTATTTCTAGGGCTGCCAATTCCTCCCTAGTGTGATTATTGAGGAAATGTATCATTTTATTGGCCTGCTCAGGCATGATTCCTAGTGCTGTCCTAGCCCTTTGTATTTCAACATGAGCTATGCCTATTAGCTCAATCTGCTCATGTATTGCCTGGATTGACCTCCATTGGTCATGGATAAATTGGCCAATTTTGGCCCAGATTATCTTCTTGATTTCTGCCAAGGTCTTGCCCAGAAGCAACTCCTTTTTCCAAAACTTTCACTTTGGCTTCCAAGGCCTTTATCTCTCTCTACTCCTCTGCTACTGTCATTTTGGACTTGTCATAGCTGGCCTCTAGCTTGGCCAGATTATCTTTAGCTTCATAGATTTATGTCACCTGAACCTCAAGTTCCTTGACGGCTTTCATCAATTCCTCCATACTCATGCTAGATTCTGCTGTTACTGTTGCTTCTGTTGCTGATGTGGCTGTGGTTGGTGCTGGAATGGCAGGAGGGGCTACTGCTGCTTGTGCAGGAGAGGTAGGACCAAGAGTTGTAGAAGTTTGTGGGGTCTGGGAGGTTGACTCCCTTTGCTTGTCCTGCAATGCCTTTCCCAATTCTGCCTCCATTTGCAATATTCTTTGATTCATCATTAGAAGCAGATCCATGGCCTCATCAACTTGCTTCTCTTGTACAAGTTCTGCTATTTGAGGGTGAATGGTTGGAGGCAATTTTGCCTGCTTTTTTAGTGCAGCAATGTCATCCTCTTTTTTCTTCATAAGGGCCCTAACACCCTTTGTATCTTTTGGATCATGTCCCAGATCAATGATTATGTCTTCCAAAGTCTTTATTCTGTTGTCCGTAGCAGTGGAAGACATCCTTTCCAAATCAAGTTGTGTATTTGTGTTCTTTAGTGATTCTTTTAACTGATGGGCCAACATGGCCCTGTCTGCAAGTGTGGCATACACCATTTCCCCTGTTTGTTTGTGCAGCTCTATTTGATCCATGGGGTGTATGTCCTTGGAGAGGACTTCTAGACTTGTTTTGGTGTAGTCTACAGATGATCTGGGCTTTGGCACTTTAGGCTTAAGATGAGTAAAAATCATCTTATCTTCCTTGATGTCATATGCTGCCATCAATCTCTGCTGCTTGGAGGGTGTTGTCTTCAAAAATTGATCATACAGTTGAACTCTTAAGAGTTCATTTTGGGCCTTGATTTCCATGAATGACCCTTTGAATCCAGCTGGTTGCTTGCCCTGCTGCCTTGAGGAGGATACCTTTGTGCTTTGCTGCATGGCCCGTTCCTGCTGAAATGAACTAGTGGCACTCTGCTGGCTGGATTTTCTTTCTCTGTTGTGGCTTTCTTCTCTTTCTTCATTGATGTCTTCTTCCTCGGTCTGAGGGTCAATTCTTGGCCTCTTGGCCTCTGGTTGCTGTATTGACCCACTTAGGGGTGTGACCTCCTCTCTATCACGTTTTTCACCTCTCTCTTCATTGAGAGGTGTTTGGAAAACTGGGATTTGTGGTGGTTCAGCTTGTTGTAAAGGGGCTTGCCCTTGACTTTGATCTTTTGAAGTACTGGGCTGCCCTGCCTCTGTCTCTTGCTGTTCATCTATTATCTCTTTGCCTTTTGCTGTAGTGTTGGTTGTAGATGCCTGCTGGGTAGTCTGTGCAGCTGCAGCAGTGGATGTGCCTTCTCCCATTTGGACTGGTTTCTTGAATATGACCTGCTGACAAGAATCCAAGTCAAGAGTTTTCTCTAAATCTTTCACAGTCTGCTCCATTGTCTCCTCCTGAGTAAATTCCTCTACCAATGTATTAGGCACCCATTCATCTTGGTTGGCAAAGTGTTCTATTTGGGGATATGGACAATGTTTATTGGCTAGCAGCCTATACTTGACTCTCCTAGCACTGATAAAGCCTTCAGGGTCATAAGGGACCCACCAGAAGCTCCTTTTGAGTTTAAGCTGTTGCTCCAATATTTGATCAGCTTCTTGCCAACCATCTTTCTTGTTCATGATGAATGGGCCTAGGTGGTCTCTGAATTTGAGATTGGCTTTCTTCTTGGCACTATGGAAGTGTTTAAGGTCAGAATTGATGAGTTGCCTATAGTATTCCAAGGTAAACAATCTCATAGGCACATATCTTGGGAGCCTGTAAGGACAGAGCTCACAGCCATAGATCCTCATGACTTTGTGATTTTGGTATAAATACCAATCACCTATGTTGTAATTTCTGGACAGCTGTAAAATTTTCTGCATATCTTTGGACAATCTGGCAGGAGGAGTCCTCTTCAAGAGGCTTGTGACTGGATAGACAAATTGGTCAATAAATTCACAGTAGGAGTAGGGAGAGTTCTGGACTTGATGGAAAACTGAAGACCAGAAGATGACAGACCTCCTCTCACCATGTGAATCCAGTTTCTTCATGTGGCACTGGAAGCAATCTATCTGATAGTACATGAAGAGGTGATAGATGTTTGATGAATATTTGAATATTGCTTCCCTGTCCAGCCTCACCAGTTGGTCATGTATCTTGTTGGTAATAAACTTGGCATAATTGTATTTTATAGCAGGGGGCTTCCCAAGGCTATATGCAGATAACAAGACCAAAACAGTTTCATCAACATGCTCATTTGTGGAGAACCCTAGGACAGAGGATATCATGTCCACAAGCAGCTTACCTACCTCATTGAAATTTGCATATGGGAAAGGAGGTGGCCTAGAAGGCTGGCAGTCTGCTCTCATGAAAGTTTTGGAAACTGTAGCAATGTCCATGCTAGAGAGTTTGGAGCCCTCATCCAGCAAATAATTTATGTAAAAAGGGTATAGATGCTGGGTTTGTTTGTAATTCAGCATCTGATTGATGGAATCTAGTGTTATGTAAAATAGGATGTTCCCAGATGGAGACTTTACAGCTCTGAGTTTTTGGTCATAATTTTCTGCACAGAGGTGAATGACTTCAGGAAAGATGTTTATAGATGGCAAGAACTGGGTAGGCAGATTAGACTCCCAGATGCCATACATGTCACTGTTGTCCAAGTGACTGTTCCTTAGCTGGCAGAAGGTCTGTAAATGGTTCCTCTCTACCACAAAATCTGCAATGAGGAAATCACTGTCTACAAGTGGCATAGCTTCAAGCTCCTTACTGGGTGGATTGACAGGAGCAACATCTAGAGCAGATGGAGTGGCCATGTCTGAAGTTTATTGGATGTTTTACTTGAGCTTAGGATTACTGCAGAGGCTGAGGACTGCCTACTGAATTGTGTTTTTGAGAGTGAACAGTTCTGAGAGTAAGGGGAAACTTTTTACAAGGTTGATAAACTGTGGGGAACTATGTTGGAAGAAACAAGAGTGTGTTGAGCTAATTAGCTGGTTTTTCAAAGGGAATTTTGATAACAGGGATGAGTGTGTAGTTACATGGGCTTTTAGCCGGTAGCTCGGCTTCTTCAATTAGTTTTTACGATGAATTTCAGAGAAGGGCACGGGTTTTTTGTAGAGCTTTGGCATGTACGGAGTTTACCAAGTTTTTGGGTAGTCTCAGTGGATAATTTGACTGTGAGGAGCTTTTGCAGAGTTTTTTACAGGAAATGAAGAGAAAAATGGGAGAAATATGGGTGAAGGAGGTCACCTGCGGAAAATACCTAGATTTTTCGGTGCAGGAGGTATCAAGCTGGGACAATTGCAGGCATTTGAGCCGAATTCGAGGGCGGCAACAGCTTTGGTGGAAAAATTCTTGATTTTGAACGCAAACGACGTCTTTCGCATGCACAATGCTCCGAAAATGTTAAGTTAAAATGACATAAAACGGTCATTTCCCAACTTTTTATGCAAACTTGGCCCTTTGGCGCCTTTTTGGCGATGATGTCAACATGACGTCATCGGTGGGTCCGGGTACGACAGGGTGACGTGGCGGCTAACGTGGGTGGATGGACGACGTGGAAAAGTGGTGGCGGGCGAGGGTGGTGACGTCACACTGACATGGGTGTGACATCAGCGGGAGGGGGCAGGCGGTAAGTGGTTTCCCCAGAGCACCCCTGGGCGGTAAGTGGTATGAGGGGGGGGCTCCGAACAATGCGGGAGGCTGACGCGTGGCGGGGGTATGGCGGTGAAACCGCCAATCCCCCGGACGCAAAACACTTTTTCTTCACTTGAAGTGGGTGCACTTGAATTAGCAGACCCCGATTGTTCTCTTTTTCTTTTGACTACCCTCCTATCTAAATCTACCCTTATTTCTTCCAAGGACCCAGATTAAGCAGTTGGGCTCCTTCATTTCTCTACCTAGCTAGTCATCTGCCAAGCTTGAGCTGTTTGGACAGGAAACATTCTCTATTCTGCAACAAGCAATTTAAACATGGCATGGTCCAGATTAGACTATTGGGCCATCCATCAAGTATGATTAGCAGCAGTAGTTGTAGAGTGTGATACTGCCAAAATATAGTAGTGGCATTTTGACTGGCCACTTTCCTGGTCTTTAGTTTAGGGTTCATTTTCACTTTTCTTTTGACCATTTGATTTTCTTGCCTTTTGATTATTCTTTTAAGGCATACCCTCTTTTCATTTTTTTATTTTCCTAGTATGTACACAAAGTATGGAACCTTTGCAGCCTGCAATGATGAACATATTTGGCCCTTCCATTATCAATCATGAAAGATGAAACCTATTGGTATAGGAACCTAACACTATACACTCACATATGTGGAGTGAGATTTCACCCCCAGGATATAATGTTGGCAAACAATGACTACTCCTATGTATAATGACATTGGAACAGATCTCTAGCTTAGACCTCTAAATATTTCCATTAATGTTACAAATTCTCCTTAGGTTGATTTAAGAAATTTGAATGTCTATCTTCAATTAAATTCCAATTTTTGGGTTCGCCGCGAATGTCACCTGAATATCCTAAAATGAAAACTAGCATGAGGAAATGAAATCTTTCTCATTCAACTAAAATCTATCTAAGGGAAGAGGCAAATATAATGGAGAAAAGAATGTTTAAGATAAAATTCCATTTTAAATGCAATTGTTCCAATTTTGATTCACACAAAACAACCTAAATTCCAATGCAAAAAAATTTCTTTGCAAGTCACTTAATTTTTTAAAATGAATAAAACTAAGATGCAAAGTCTAATAATTGATTTAAAAAATCTTTTCAAAATTATTACTGGAACACTTATTCATCTAAGAAATCAATGATAGAACAAAATCATTTTGTAAATGACCTCATGATAAGAACAAAGGAAAATCTTCAAGGAATTCATTACCAAAATTAATAAAACAAAATCAAACCAAATGGAGGCTTCAAAGGGACGACAAGACACTCAAAGACTCTATTATCACTCAGGTTGTTCCCCAGGAAAATTCTAAGGAGGGAATACGGCTGAGGTAACCATAGACCAATCTTTTGAACACAGATTCTAGCCAATCTGCGTCCAGAGAGGGCTCTCTCTTTGAAATTTAGCTTTCATTTTTAATGTATATTAGGCTAGTTATGAGATGCAGGGGTTTGGTTTTGAGTTTTGGATGGTGGTGTTTAGTAGAACTAGAGTATAAGGCTGAGAAGTTTAGTCGATTGGGCTAATGGAGTCTATGATGATGAACTGTTGGGTGTGATTTCTTTAACAGAGGGTTGTACTATAGAACAAGGTAATCAATCATGGAGCAATTTTATGGGCTGGAATCAGGTGGAATGAAAGTTGTGGGTGAAGGGAAATTAAGAGTCCTTCATCATGCAGACAGAGGGAAATTGAATGACTATTACCAAGAAGCAATTAAGAATTTCTTAGCATTTAAATCAATATGTAAGAACTAGGGAAAACAGGAGCAGCTAAGAATTTCTGTTTATGCTAATTCTGAAGAAAACATTAGTAATAATAAAGATTGAACACAAAGTGTAAACAAACATATTCTTGGCTATTCTTTTTCTCTACTACTAAGATTATGAAGCATCTATGATGTATATATAAACATAGAAACTGTAAAACACAGGTGAGAAAAACTTATTGATCCATAACATGATTCAAGAATTCTGTAGCAGGTCCTAGAGCATCAATTCCACATTCACAGAGTGCACCAACAATGAAATCCAATAGCCTTTGTATTCAACAGATCTTCAGAGTTACAGTGCAATTTAGCTAGTAAATCACCAGCCAACCCTGAATAATTTGCCTGGGGAGGCATTTATATAGAAATGTTACAAAATATCTCAATGAGATAATATATTTAGCAATAACTCATTCCACCTACTTAAAAGGAGAAGTAAATTATCTTGGAAACAGAGAAAAGATAAGAGAAGAAATAAATTTTGATGTACTAGCCACTCAGTCGGTGAGATATGCTGACTTCAGTCTCAATGAATCTGCTGGTCATTGTTTTCAATGTGAATTCCGTGCTGCTACTTGCCTTGGCTGGACCTTCCTTCTTTCCAACGTGATACGCTCTGATCTGCATGACTTATGATTCATTCTTGTTCTTTGCATTATAGTGAATGGTTTAGAATTTTGTATTGACCATAGATAACTTACAGGATTTCTAACATGCTTCGCCACCATTCTGGTCTTGGTATTTGATGTCTCTGCAGTTTTCTCAGAGTTTCATCGGTTTCTATGTACCTGGAGAAATTAGGTGGGGTAGTGAACAGATGCTTCACTTCATGCTCTATGCAGAATAGATTTTCCAAATTTTTGTAGAGGGTTTGGCCAGATGCAAAGGCCTTTTCTGCTGAAGTACTGGATGAAAAATTTACTTGATCAGCAACATGTTTATTTAATTTGTATTGATAATCCTTGTGTTTCAGCAGACAGTTATCACTTCCTAAAAGACTTGGCAAGCCTTTTTGATGCAAGACTATAAATTTTTCTTTGAAAGAATTGACCTCAACCTACATTTCCTGGCACCTTCTTTCCAGATTTATTAGACTTCTCATAGTTAGAACTCTCTTGATTGTTAAAATGGTGTTTGTCCTGTCACTAATATCCACTATTGCTAACTCTTCACTGGTCTTGCTATTCAAAAAATGTATTAACATGTTTTCTTGTTTAGGCATGTGCCCCAATAAAGCTCTTGTTTTCTGGACTTCCACCTGGGCTAGTCCTATCAAATCAATTTTCTCATAAATAGCCTTTACAGACCTCCACACATTGCTAATGGATTGATTAATGTTAGCCCATAAAATGCCTTTGATTTCTCCCAGAGGTTTATCTAACAAGAGGTCCTTTTCCAAAGCCTTCACTTTATTTGCTAACGTTTTCACCTCTCTTGTCTTTTATACTACAGTCATCTTAGATTATCATAGCTTAATTCTAATTTTGCCAATTTTTCCTTAACTCCCTTCAACTCTGACACTTGTAGTTTTAGCTCTTCCATTGACTTCATTAGTTGTTCTATTCTCATGCTGGTACCTAGTGCTATCGTTGTTGCTGCTGCTAAAGTACCTGTGGTGATTTCTGCAACTGATCCTGGGATAGTGGGAGGTGGTTCTGTTGTAACTGTAGGAGGGGTAGTTGTGCTTGTTGGAGGTATTTTAGGTGGCTGGGAGGTTGACTCTCCCTATTTTTCTTGTAAATATTTCTCCAATGCATGCTCTGTGTCAGTCAATCTTTGATTCATTCTCATCAGCAAATCCATCATGTCCTCTTCTTCTTTTTGCTGCACAACCTCTGTGGTTTTTGGATGCATAGTAATAGGGAGCTTCAACTACTTTCTTAGGGCTGCAATGTCTTCCTCCTTCTTTTTAATTAATGCCTGTATGCCTTTGTCATCTTTGGGATCATGTCCCAGCTCAATCATAATCTCTTCCAAGGACTTGATTCTGTTATCTTTGGCTAAAGAGGAAGATTTTTCTAAATCCAATTGGACAAATGTGTTATTCAATGAATTATGTAACTTGTGAGCCAATAATGCTTTACCTGCCAATGTGGAGTAGACCACTTCTCCATCTTGCTTATGTAACTCAATCTGGTCCATTCGATGGATGTCTTTGGAGAAAACTTCCAGATTGGTCCTGATGTAATCAACAGCTGACTGTGGCTGCTGCATTGTGGGCTTGAAGTGACTAAGGATCATTTTCCCTTCTTGAATATCATATGTTGCCATTAACCTTTGTTGATTAGTGGGGGCCATCTTCAGAAAGTGATTATAAAGTTGAATTCTTATTGGCTCACTTTTTTCCTTTATTTCAGTGAATGTTCTCTTAATATCAAAGCCTCTCTTGTTTTGTTACTTGTTTTGTGGCTTGGAGGATGAAACCTCCACACTATGTTGCCTTTCTAGCTCTTGCTGGTATGAGCTAGTTGATGTGCCCACTATTGGAGAGGTTTTCTATTCAGTTGTCCCCTCACCTCTCAGGCTGCCTATTGCTTCTTCAAAGATTTCCTCTTCAGAGTGAGGATTTAACCTTTGCCTTTTTTCCCCTGGCTCTTATACTAGTCGACTCACAGGGGTGCTTTCCTCTATGTCTATTTTCTTGCCTCTTTCCTCATTTTAGGGATCTCAGGTTCCTTTGTTTGTGTCGAAGGGGCTTGCCGTTGCCTTTGTTCCTTTGATGTAGCTAGTTGATCTATCATTATTTCCTGCTCTGTGTCTATTACCTCTTTGCCCTTAGCTGACCCTGTGCTGGCTTTTTGTGTGGGCTGCTAAGAAGTCTTGACAAAGGATGTATTGCCTCATGTGTGCTTAGGAAGCTTGAAAGATACATGTCCAAAAGAGTCCAGGTCAAGCGTTTTTTCAAGCTCTTTCATAGCGTTCTCCATTTTTTCTTCCTCAGTAACTTCTTATACCAATGTACCCTCTACCCATTCATTGTGATTGGAAAATTGCTCTATTTCAAGAAGCCTAGAATGTTTATAAGTTGATAGCCTGTATTTTGTTCTCCTATTACTTATGAAATCATTTGGGTCATAGGGTACCCACCAAAAACTATTTTTCAACTTGAGATCTTCTCCCAATATTTTGTTTGCATCTGCCTACGCTTCCTTATTGTTAATGATAAAAGGGCCTGACTGATTCTTTATTCTCAGCTGGGCCTTTTTCTTTGTACTATGAAAATGAGTTAAATTTGCATTTGTGAGTTGCTTGAAATACTCCAAGACAAACAATATCATAGGTACATATTTAGGCAACTTATAAGGACACAGCTCACAGCCATATATTTTGAGTTCAGTGTGATTCTGGTAGAGGTACCAGTCACCTATTGTGTGGCTTTTAGACAACTATAAAATCTTTTGCATCTCAACAGAAAGCCTAGGAGGAGGAGTTTTCATTAATAGAGAGGAGATCGAATATAAAAACAAGTCAATGAACTCATAGTAGGTATAAGGAGAGTTAAAAACATGGTGGAAGACTGAGGTCCAAAATGCTACAGACCTTCTTTCTCCTTTGGAATCCAATTTTCTGATAGGAAACTGAAAATTGTCTGTTTGATAGTATAAGAACAAATGATATATATAGGATGAGTACTAGAAGACTCCCTCTCTGTCTAGACTCATGAATTGCTCATGTATCTTATTGATTATGAAGGTGGGAAAATCATATTTAACAGTAGGAGGTTGGCCTGGAGTAAAAATGGATAACAAAACTAATGTGGTCTCATCAACATACTCACTTGTTTTGAATCCCACGATGTAGGATATTATATCAATGATGAATTTCCCAGCCTCATTGAACTAGACATGGACATAGGGAGGTGGCTCTTTGGGGTGGCGATCTGGTCTCATAAATAATTGATCTATTCTGGTTATCTCTAAACTGGGCAGTTTAGGACCCTCTTCAAGTAAGAATCCCATAGACAGAGGAGCTAGAGGCTGAGTAGGTTTAAAGTGAAACATTTCATTTATGGACTCAGGAGTAATGTAAAAGAGGACAGTTCCAGATGGAGTGATCGGTGCTCTTTGAGTGGGGTCATAATTGGCACAACATAAGTGGATAATTTTTGGGAAAATATTGACAAAGGGGAGGTAGTATATGGGCAAATTGGATTCCCATATTCCATAGACATCAACATTGTTCCTGTAACTATTCCTAATCTCACAAAATTCTTGGAGGTGGTTTTTATCACCCATTAGGTCCTGAATCTGAAAATCTCTATCAGCTAGGGGAAACCACTCTAACTCTTTATGTGGTGCATTGAGGGGCGCAACATTGAGGGCCACAGGCGCAGGGGCTTCCATGTTTCCTCACTGTGTTTTGGCTGTGGAAGCTGGGCTTTTGTAGTAAGAGTATGCAAATAATAGTTTTGGGGCTTTTCTTCCAGAATTGCAAGCCACAGTGGATTTGAACTTAGCTCGTTGGGTGAATTTACAGAGAAAAACGAAATTTGCAGAGTTTCTCTTTTATGTTGTAAAAATGGGCCAAAACAATGGTTTTGGTGCACTTATGTGAAGGCAATATAGTGAATTTTAACAAGAATTTGGGTCTTTTGGACAATTCTGCAGAGAAAATCGAAATTCACAGGGTTTAGAAGTAGGACCACAGTAAATACCTATTTTTTAACGGTGCACTGGAGTAATTTGCAGGTTTCAATGACAAATTTGCAGAATGGGATGTCAGATTAGGCTGGTCGGGTGGCGAAATGGAGCTCTAGTAGCAGCCTCATCACAATTTCCATGTAATAGTCATGTAGAGACAAACAGGCGGAAATGAGTGAAAACAACGTTTTCACAGGTTTTTTAACAAATAATTGACTTTGGCTGGTTTTGGCATTTTTCAGTCGGATGATGTCAGCATGACGGAGTATTTTGTCATGTAGCAGGGATGTGGTGGTGGTGACAAGGCAGTGATGATGTGGTCATGACGTCAGCGGGGGGGTAAGCGGGGGTGGTAAGCTGCTTGTTCTCGCACTGCTTTATTAGCCTAAGAAGTATTGGAGGAGGGGCAGCGAACATGTCGGGAGGGTGTCGTGTGTCCCTTGTATGATGGAAATACTGTCCAGTTCCCCGGATGCTAATCTTTGGTCATCAGAGGGGTTCCGATATTGCTGTGGGCCATTGGATGGGAAAGCCCAAATCCAACAGTTGACGCTAAAAGGAGTGGGCGGGGGGTTATGGCGTGGGGATCCATTGATTAAGACATATCGACGCAGTTTTTATTGGTTGTTGGGGGGATTAACGGTTAATTAACCAAATGTTAATTAATGTTTAATATTTGTGCGCGAGGAGGGTTTTTGTATAGTTTGCAATGTTTGTCGTTTAATCAAATAACATGGGGTTATTTGACTCCGAAACCTTATGTGGGGGAGGGTTATTACATGGTTTCAGATGAACCATTAATTCCCTTTGTAAACCAAGATGTATGCTCTAGTTTAGCCAAGGTAGGATATTAGATTTTTTGGGATTTTTATATTTTAATAACATATGGGAAAGGGGAAATAGCTATAGGGAGTTTAAATAATAAATTCAAAATGTAATTAATATGGTTCATAAAATGGGAAGCGCCAAGTGAGGATCTTGGGCTATAGGGAAAGTAAGGTTTTTTACACAAGAAACGTGTCTTTGTGTTTTAAGCAAAAATGAAATGGAGTAAGCTTAGGAATATTGAGCAAATCTCAATATCCTTGGAGGTGATGTTAGTGAGTGATTTTTGGGAGAAGAGTGAGGGGAAGTTAGACATGCTTCATTCGATCTGACACCACCTAGGTGCCATAGTACTTATGATAACAATGAGATAAACATCCTTTGAGTGACACATTAATCATAAGCAGGCTTCTACAACACCAAAACTACCTACCCAACCTACTATACCTAACATTTTTCTTCCTTTTTCCTTGGCTGCATTTAAACTAGCAAACCCTTTCAATCTTCATTTCTTTTCATTGGAATCCTATCTAAGTCTGCCCTTATTTCTTCCAAGGGCTCAGATTTAGCTGTTCAGCTCCTTTGCTTCTCTACATAGCTATTCACCTGCCAAGATTGAACAGTTTGGATAGGTTTCATTCTCTATCTCTAAGACAATAAATTTAAAGATGAATTTGGCCAAGATTATGTTGTTTTGCCATCCATCGCCTGTGGCAAGAGTCAACCAACTATACACCATGAGATTATTTGCAAAAAATAGAGCAGTAGTGGCATTTTGGGCTAGCACACTTTCCTGGTCTACTTTATTTGGGGTTCATTTCTTTCATTTTTTCCTTTGACCATCTTATTTTCTTGCCCTTTGATTCTTATTTTGGGGAAGACCCTCTTTTCATTTTTTAATTTTTTGATTTATTGGGAATATGGAACACCTTTGTGACCAGCCAAAGGTTTGAACATATTAGATCTTATCAATGCCAATCATGAAAAATGACACCTATTGGTATAGGAACCTAACAAACTCAAGGAAGAGAAGTTGGAATGAAGTTTATCAGAGAGAAAATCAAGGCAAAAGAAAGATTTTTCACGAATAGGGGCCAACATAGTTGAAAAGGATGCATCAATTTTATGCAACACAAGCACAAAGAAGGATAAAGTGGGGTGCAATGCTCTGTTATAAGACTAGAGGGTGCGTTGGTCTAGGGATGAAAATTTCTGACACAAGGATTGCAATTGAGACTCAATGAAATATCTTCCTAGGTCTGTTCTTGACTGAATAAGATAACAAAGGTTTGAAGAAGAAGTAAGAAAATCACAATACACAAAGAAATAAAAAAGGGAGTACATTGTTCCTAGGTGGAGTCACCAATTTGTTATGTATAATCTATGACTGCAGACATAAGTATCTTCCCTAGGCCTGGTGGAATGATATAGACCAACAAAAAATATGGGGAATAATGTGTTACTTAAACTCCATAGACAATGAGATGAAGCCAACCTAGAATCTGTTATATTCTTTGCTCTTGTCATGGCTTGAATGCACCAATCCTAGCTCTGATAACTATAATTAGAACCTACATAGTGAGATACCACAAGCCAACAATCCACAAAATCTATGTAGCATAATCTAATCACTTTTTTCAATAGATTGTAGTGGTATTCAATTATATGAAACTATCACATCATATATAGGAAAATAAATAACTATTTGCATTAATAGAAATAGAGTGAGTTACAAGCAAAAATTAGGTGTTGATCTTGTAGAACGAATCCCCTAAGTTGACTTGTGCTTCCCTTGTCACGAAGTGTACCTCTAGTCAACCTAATGCATGGAAATATATGTCTGACAACAAAAACATAAGGGTAGAATCACACTCCAAAACCCAACCCCTTTCCTATGGATAGCAATAAATATATAGGTGAAAGAGGTAGTTCATGAATTATTATCCTTTTACAAATCTGGGCTTCAGATCCACTCATGATTGGTGTATTAGCTCAATGGATACTGGATGAAAACTCCAAGGTAGGATAGGATAGGACTCGAGAGTTTTATCTGAGGTAAATGGTTACAATGCATCCTAGAAACTTATGGAAGAGGAAGCTTTGGGATTCCTTCTCATTATCCTGAATTTCTAGAATTAGTGCGCTACCAACACTGAGCAACCTACTGGTGATCAACATATGCGAATACTAGGGCAACTTGGTATTCAAATATGGCCAATAAGATACCAGGGTGCATTGTTCCTTAAAATGACTCAAACAATCTTTTTTCAGGAAGAAACTCAATGATTAAAATGAGTCATGCTTAGGGCTTTGTTCAAGGATGATGAAAAAAGGGTCGAAGGATGTTAATTGATCTAGTTGAAGGCATATTGACCAAATGTGATGAAATGGCATATAACACAAACCTTATTGATGAGGGGTGTGTCTACGTTGGTTCCATTATAGATATCATAGAGTGAGTTGCGCTAGAAATGATTGTATAGATTGTTGGGTCGGTGGTCCCTCATCAAGTGTTGGGGCCTCATATTGTAGTGCAACAGAGACTGTAGGTTGGCCATTTATTTGACTAGGATGAATTTTTGTATAGAGTTATGGTTTCCTAATTGATGCACATCTAAGAGGGTCAGGCATGGATTTTATGCTATGTGAGAATTTTTTGTAGCATTTTGTACAAGAGGGTAGTGATGCTCTAAGTTGTTTTAGAAATGCCTCTAGATATTACGAGAGACCCAAATATTACGCCTTGGGTTGTGATTATGCCACAGGTTGGTTTTCATGCCATTGGGCATTATTGGAACACCACTATTGAGTGTTGGTTTAGATTCAACCCTCAAAAGAATCTAGAGTACTCCTATTACATTGGGGACTTTAGTGGTGATCGATACATTGGGGTTTCCTTTTATTGATGCTTGGGGCCCAGTAGGTATGTCAATTATGATTTCTGCAATTGTTCTTTTTTACATGTATAAATGTGATGCATGTTTTTTATAGTGTTGATACCATGTATGTTTTCTTGTAGATGTGGGACCCCACGGACGACTATTGGCTACTTGGTAAGAAATGATTGTCAACGCATGGGTCTTTCTAGTGTGATCGATGTGTTGTAGCAATGGAGAGATGATAGGGTTCAGGAGGACGCGAAGACATTGGTGTTGTGTTGTTGGCTAGAGATCGGTAGTCCCTCTATAGAGGGAGGTAGATCGTCTACCTCAGTGGAGATGATTAGGTTTTGAGAGCGTTCCAAGGTGGAAAAGGCTCGCAAAGCAGCTACAGAGGCTTATGAAGTAGTTGTAGATGGTTAGATGAGGGACTTAGAGGATACATGGAGTGAAGAAGCCACCCTAGCATGGGGGATTTCAAAGGAGGGGTGGGATGGTTTTGTGGAGGAGATCGTGGAGATAGTTTTGGCACATGATAGAGGACGACATCTTACTCTTAATCACTTGACAATGGAGGCATTGACTCCACATCCCTCGTAGTACTACATGAGGTAGTTGGACCCCAGGCAGGTGGTGTAGGGGCACAAACCTAGATAGAGTTTTTGTATGTACCAAGGAAATCATCCATTATGAGAATGCTCCCATATTTTGTTGACCTATTTTTCCCACCTTTGATCCAGCAGATGTATATAGCTTTTTTACTCATATATATTATTTGATATATATATAGATATATATATATATATATATTTGAGATCTGATTTGTTTCGGCTCTTATGATGTGTGTTGATTTGTATGCTTCTATATCTGTGATATATATCTGTATTATTGAGATGGACATTATGTTGATGCTTCATGTTTGTTGATGGCGATGTATATGTGATACATTCTAGCCTAGGATTTGATTAGTTGTGCAGTTAGCTATATCATTTTAATTTCTTGGTATAGTTGTAAATGTAATATGATGAAAACAATAGACTAACCTGTGTGCATGCGGATATTTCTGAAAGAGGCATGGATCATGAAATTTAAAGGTTCTATTCAACTATGATACAACAAGATGGGAATCAAGGAATAAATCAAGGTAATTGATACCTAGATGGGAAACATCAGCTAAGAGGCCTTTGAAAGTGTTGTGTTTGACATTATTGTTGGTATCCGACCCTATACATAGTCCATTAGTGAGACATGGTGTGTGTCCGGAGAGTATATGGCCTAGGCTACTGCAGCAAGGTTTTGCGACCATCAAGAAGCACCATCAATGAACCCCTAATGATAGGATAATGAATGATCAATCTATGACACATGATGAGAGAAAGGGGGTTTATAGTGTATCCAT
Source organism: Pinus taeda (assembly GCA_000404065.3). Taxonomy (NCBI): domain Eukaryota; kingdom Viridiplantae; phylum Streptophyta; class Pinopsida; order Pinales; family Pinaceae; genus Pinus; species Pinus taeda. The sequence goes on from APFE031613989.1 coordinate 128,248, forward strand.
GATGAATTTGTCACCATAAAAATAATTCATGGTGCATACATTTTCATTCTAGGACTACTTCTAATGTTATGTATAAATTTTTTATGATAGAGCCCATTGACGGGATCTTTGAGGCAAGTCCCATTAGTCTCTGCTAAGATGTATGTCCCCTTGAGGAGGAAATGTTTGACAATGTATCGAACCTTCCATAATGTCTTGAATTTCTCTTCCTAACATTTCTTTGCAAACATCATAACGAAGGAATAAACCTCCAGTGATAAAGGATTGAGGGTGACATTGTGGTCAAAAGTGGATTTTATCCATTTTTTGTGTGCTTCATTATGCTGGAGAGATTGTCACTAACTTTTGTCGACGTGTTCCAGTTGTACCAACCTATATTCTAATGGTGTGGTGTTTGTGACAAGTTCAATGGCTAGGTGAAGGGTAGGGATCTTATGCTCAATGGGAAGGACAAATTTGACCCCATATACTAAATGGAAGGTGTGAATCCTATAGATTATTTGACTAATGTACGGTAAAACCATAGGGCTGAAAACACCATATGGTGCCAATTGGCTATGTGGTGGTTCACCATACGTTATAACATTATTTTGAGGACTTTTTTGATAGCTTCTACTGGCCATTGGACTAAGGTAGTATATGGAAGTGAACTCCTGGGAAAATCCAGGGTGTTGGGATAACTCCTTAAATATTTTTTTCTTGAATTGCTTACCATTATCAGATACCAACTCCATGGGAACGTTGAATTGTGTTATAACATGGTTAAAGAAAAATTGTGTTATGGTTTTTCAAATGTTATTGTATATGGGCATGGACTATGCCCATTTGGTGAAGTACTCAATGGAAACCATAATCTACTTATGGTTTTCTAATGATGGGGGTTGTAGTTCATGAAGTCTATGCCCCATTTGCCAAAGCAGCTGGCGATGATGACTGAGTGTAGGGGAGATGGTGGGGCTCGTACCTTATCATCTTATATTTGCACCACTAACATCTTTTGAATGCTTAAATATAGTCATAGAGAAAGGTGGGCTAGAAATAACCAACACGAATGAATTCCTGAGCAGTGGCCTTCCTTGATAGGTAGGTACAACAAGCCTTGATATGGTCATCATTTAAGACCTACTAAGCTTGTTCATGAGTGAGGCATCAATGGAGGAATTTGTCGACACCTCATCAAATGAGAACATCTCCCAAAAGGAGAGAACGAAGGGTCTTGTGGCATATGCGCCTTTGGTTGGCATGATGAAGTTGGGGTTTAAAATTTTGAGTTTGTAGAAAAAGGAGGATGTCACCATACTAAGGGTCATCTGTTGATACTAAGAATAGATGTTCTCTAGGGGAAATTTGGGTCTTTGTTGGGAGATTAATGATGAACTCAGCAAGGATAAGGGTCTTCTTACTCTTGTAGGAGGAAAAACGAAGATTGAATTCTTGCAGAATAATGGCCGATCAATTGTATTTGTGGTTCATCATATTATGAGTGAGAAAGTATTGCGTAGGGTTGATATTTGATACTATGCTGGTGTTTCGTAATATTATTTATAGAGTGGATGAGGGCTAAGGCTTTTGTTTCTAATGGCTGATACTTCAACATAGGCCCTATGAGGTTCTTGCTAACATAATAGATTACATTCTCTCTATTATAAGGTCCTTATTGGACCAATACCCTAGCGATCACTACTTGAGATGCTGAGAGTACAAGCTATAGTCCTTGTCATGGTTAGGAGGGATAATAAAAGGTTTCTAAGACAATGCATCTTTTGGGGATTCAAATGAGTCTTGTGCCTCCTGATCCTTGTGGAAAGGGATATCCTTGTGAAGTAGGCACAATAATTCATCCACATAGGTGTCATAGTTGGGAACAAAGTGGCGTAATATTTTGGCCTTACACTACAAGCTTTCGATCTAATTTAAATTTTTTTGAGGTGAAATTTCCTTGATGGCCTAGACTTTGACACGGTTGAATCTAACACCTTGTTGGAAAATAATGAATCCTAGTAGTCATCCCACATGAATGGAAAAGACACACTTGAGAGGGTTCACACATACATTATATAGTCGACATATTTGAAACACCAGGCGAAGGTCCTCGAAATGGTCATCACGCTTTCTAGATCATACAGTAAGGTCATCCAAATAGGTGATAATGAGATGAGTCAAATCATGGAAGATACAATTCATAGCCAAAAGGAAGATGACACCAATGTTTTTAAGGCCAAAGGGCATCTCTCAATCTGCAAATGTGACCCATGGGGTTGTGATGATTGTTTTATACTAATCGGTGTGGTGAATCTTGTTGAAATGTGGCAAAAGGAATATTCCAATTTAATTTGTTGTTGAATTAAATTGTGAATTAAAATCAAATTTAGTATCAACAGCTACTTGGAAATAATTAATTAACTTATTTCAAGTTAATTATTTGGAGAAATTCAACTTAGAAGTATTTCTGAAATCATGCACTTGTTATGCCTAAAATTTAGGAGATAAGGTTGAGTTATATTTGAGATTTAATTAGTTGACCTAGTTTACTAAGTTAAGTCCAGTTAAATTAGTTCCAAACTATTTGAGGAACTAATGGAGAGTTAACAATCAGTTGATGCATGCATGCACTCAACTAGTGTACTCCAGTTGACTAACAATTCCCTGATTAGAAACTCATGCATGTGTATTCTGAGAAAGACCTAGTTGAGATTAATGTCAAGGACAATGTACTATCACTTGCATGTGTTTTCCTATAAAGAAAAATCATGCATGTAGAAGAACAATTCCTTGAGGATTACGTAGTTCTGACAGTATGTGAAAGCAGTGTTCCATTTGGTGAGGTGAAGATCATCCACTAGGAACAACACAAGGAAATATGAGCTTGGATGGTAGAGGGGAAGGCTTGAGAGAAGCCTAGATTTCCAGTGAACATCTGTGAGGATTGTACTGAGATCTAGCTAGCTATGAGAGCTAAGGTTTTGTATAATTCCTATGTATTTCCACCTTGTATGATAATACAGATAGTAGGGTTTTTAGCTGAGGCTTTCCCTAAAGTATCTTCATGTGTATTATGGATTGATTCTTCTTCTGGTTATATGTTTTCAGCTCAATCTTTAAGCTTCCGTAAATTGATAGTAGAAGTAGGTTATAGTATTCTACTTTGGTTATATTGTATTATCGGGTTAACCTATAGCCAAATTTTCTACATGGCCTTAGAGTGAGATTTGTAGAGAATTTGTAGAATTTCTACATGGTGTCAGAGCCAAGTTTATTAGAGCTATGAACAATATACTGAGAAGAGAATTCAAAATTTGAAGTTCAGGTTTGTAGGTACAAATCGAATTCTTATCATACTTCAAGGTTGGCCAATGGTGTTCTAGGCTTGAGAATCGAGTATGCCTTGGAAGGTATCTCGAATTACATAGCATGGAAAGATAGAATGGAGGTTGTATTAGAACACAATGGCTTGAAGGATTTCATTGATCAAGAAATACCAAAGCCAGCTTCAACTAGTGCATAAGAGTTGGCTGAGTGGAAGAAGTGTGTGGAAAAGTTGAGATGGATCTTACTTTAGGAGTTTGAGACCATATTGTCTTGAGTCTCCATGGGAAGGATACTCCATTTTCAATGTGGAAGACATTGAAGGACCTCTACCAGAATAGTAGCAGCTAGATGAAATTGGTGCTCAAGGATAAGCTTCGAAGAATCAAGATGAAGAAGGGTGATACTATTTCCACATATCTGAACAAGTTCACCACTTGCAGAGATGAGCATGGTAGTTTTGGAATAACTACTACTAATGACGATATGGTGAGTCTCACTCTCCTTAGCCTTCCAAAGAACTAGAATATCTATGAGGACTCTATGAATGGAAGGGAGAAACTACCAAATTAGGAATGACTATGGTCGGATCTCATGTAGGAGGAGATTAGGAGGAGCACACGAGATATTTCTTCATCCAAGAATGATGATGAAGAAAATCTAGCCTTAGCATGTAAGGCAAGGAAAGGGAATGGGAAGGCTTCCCATTCCAAATCAAATTCTTCTAATGGAGGGAAGAAGGGTGACATGTCTAAAGTAAGATGCTTTAGTTGTCACGAGATGGGACATTATGCGACTAATTTCCCATCGAAGATTTCTAAGAAGGGATCCTTGGAAGGATTGGAAGGTAAGGCATTGCCCTCTCACTACGAAATGGAATTTACCCTCATTGCATGCATGGTGTCATCGATGATGGGTTGTGTTTGTCATATTGACAGTGAAGCCTCATTCCACATCACCAACGATAAAAGTTGATTCAGTGCCTTGGAGGAGAAATACCTCAAGATGCGCATAGAGATGGGTGACGATGGAAGCTATAGTGTTTCAGGAGTGGGCATGGTTTCTTTTTAGAGGGAGCATGGACCTCCTATCACCTTGAAAGATGTGATGTATGTTCATGTACTGAACAAGAACTTGGTATCAGTCATGATGTTGGAGGAAAAAGGCTATGAAGTTTTCTTTTGTAAAGGAAAGGTGTTCCTAAGATACATAGGCACAAGTCAGACCAAGAGGATTGGTATTTGGGTGAGTAATCTTTATAAACTAGAGGTAGATGATTGTGCGACATTAAGTACGAAAGAAGAATTGGTGCAAAGCCAGGACAGTGGCAAGTTGTGGCACAAGCAGTTGGGCCATTTGCATCATGGAGCTTTGAAGATAATGCACCAGATATCTGTAGGACTCCCTAAATGTAAACTTGAGCAAGTTGACACATGCAAAGGTTGCACTTTGGGAAAGTAGACCAAGTCTTCCTTTCATGATCGAGACAATCAACTAGAGGCTATCTTAGAGTGAGTTCATACTGATGTGTTTGGACCATTCTCGATGGCAACCACAATGAAGCAAAGGTATTATTTGATTTTCATTGATGATTATTCTCGTAAATGTTGGATTTATTTCATGTAGAAGAAGGACAAAACCTTCAAAAAGTCTTGTGAGTTTAGAGCTTTGGTTGAGAAGGAGTCAGGGAAGAAGATCAAGGCCTTGAGAAGTGACAACAGTGGAGAATATGGCTCTCAAGAGTTTAAGGACTTCTCTGTAGCGGAAGGAATTAAACGAGAGTTGACAACACTTCGTTACCCACAATAGAATGGGGTGGCTGAGAGGAACAACATAACTATCGTAGGGAAAACATGGGTAATGTTGCATGACCAAGGCATACCACTTCACTTGTGGGCTGAGGCATGCAACACAACGGCCTATTTGTAGAATAGAGTCCCACATCGCATACTTGGGATGAAGACACCAGCGGAATCTTCGTCCGGTAAGAGACTAGATGTGGGTCACGTCAAGATCTTTGGCTCATCGACATATTTCCATGTGACAAAGGATGCATGGAAGAAGCTTGAGCCAACAATAGAGTTGAGGATATTACTGGGGTACACCGATACACCTCACAACTATCAGGTGTACTTGCCTACCAGTCGAAGGATAGTGGTTCGCAGAGATCTCAAGTTTGATGAGAAAAATGCTATGTAAGTTTCCCTTGAGAGGGAGCTCCAACTACATGCTATGGAGGAACTATTGGTTCCTGTTAGTGTCGGTCTTAAGCCCTCCATCAGCGATCAATAGCTCTTTGCATATGCATAGTTAGGTGTCTCATCAGTGTCAAATTTTGCATCCCACTAGGCATGCCATAACACTGAATGGAGGAGCAGGTCTTTGTTTCCTTCTTGGTTTTTTGCTGGATCAGGTCATACTACAATGTAAAATGAGTCATACTTGTTTTTTGTTTTTTGTCTTGAGGTCCGTCTTGAGGTCCCAAGTCTTAGGTCTAGGGTTTTGAGTCAAAATCACTTCGAGGTCATGAGTCAAGGTCAGTGAGTGCCCAGCAAAACCAGAAGGAAGTATGTATATATGTTCCATTGTTATTTTCATCAGCTACAGATCATTTTATACTTTGGATTTAAAAAACCCTGTTTTTTAAAGTCCAAAGTCATGTCAAATTTGTAAAAATTAAGAAATTCTCAGAAGTTTGCAATAGCGTCGGAAACAACCCTGGTTCCTTTTCCACAGCTCATCAGATGGTCAACCTGCAAAAAGAACGGATTCAAACGCATCAAAAGAGCTCATTTCAGGACAAAATGACTCCAAAACAGTGTCAAAAAGAATGTCAAAATATAAACATTATAAAGTGGATTTTTGAGTTAAATTTTTTTTAAATGGAAGCATATAAAGGCAAATTCCCTCTTTGAAAACCCTCATTGTGCATTTGGGAGCAAGAAATTACAAAGCTAAAGGCAAAGAAGGCGATTTTGGGCAAGATTCAGTAATTTCAGTGCCTGGGAAGGTGCGCGGTCGTGACAAAAGTGCGTGCAGATTTCTGGGCAGTGCGCGGCTCTGAGAGGCGACTTTTTCTGAAGGAAATTACATGCGCGCAGACTTTTGGGCAGTGCGCGGTTTTTTCAGAGTGGTGCGCGGTCATCTGGACAACTTACACAACAACTCATCCAATCAGCAAACTCTCTTCCAAGCTCACCCAAATTTGTCAAGGTATGTCTCCTCCATGTGGTTTGTGATGGTGTTATGATTGCAAAGGAGGATTATAATCATAATTTCATGCAAAAAATCAATAGAAGATAGGTTGAATGATGGTTGTTTTGCAAGCATATGTTATGACAGTTTGTTTGTTTTTCAAGGCAATTTTTCCTTATGTCCCTCCTTAAATTTTCCCATGATAATCACATATGTTAATATGTCATATTTATTAATCTCATTTGCAAATTAACCATACAAACCCTACCTCTAAATCCTATCAAACCCTAGTTCTTTCTAACCATCTAAATCCTACCTTTTCCCCATGCTACACGCTCAAACCCTACACCATTACACACAGCAAATCATATATGTCAATTGCACAGCAAAAGAATAAAAATAAATATAGTAAAAAAAAAAAAAAACAAGAAAAGAAAAGGATGACAAAGGCATGCAAACAAGAATTGTAAAAATAGTAAAAAGAAAAAATATAATGTGCATAGCCTTATTAAAAAAAAAACAAAACAAAAGAAAAGTGCTTAGAAGCTGTGTAAAACCATGACACAATTTATCAAATGTATGCTGCTAGCTATCCAACAGGAGCAGTCTTGTTGTGCTAGGGTTTGTGAATTTGTTATGCTAGGGTTTGTCACTTAAACATTGTATCATCCCCCTTTTCCCAAACTCTGTTTTCCTACCCATTCCCCTCATGAAAAACCTAATTCAATTGCCTATCCCATTTTCAAACTCCCTATGCAATTGAATCTCCTTCCCTATTGTCAAAACATGCAATGAAACCCTAATTTACTCATGATAAATGCAACTATGAAGCTGCCAGCACTATTGAAAGACTGCTGTTATGTAAATTGGTTGGCAGACTTGATTAGTAGGTTTCATTACGCCCTCATTCCCCTAATTCCCTTCATACAATCTCCCTCCCCTCCATTGCAAAATAATCACAGCAACCCTTCCCTTCCCCTTGTAATCAAAATACCCAAAAAACCCCTGTTTTCCATCAGCATTAAATGGCCATTTTTACATGTGAAAAAACAGAGTATGTTTATGAAAGGCATGCAAAACCAAAGTGAAACGAGCTACCTGCCAGTTGTACATAAGTGATGATGCACTATCCTCATATGCCCATGACAATCCCCCCTCCATCATGCAGATTTTCATTGTCCTTTCCCTTGACTACAAAGTTTCCTTAAATAAAGTATTGATTTGCAAATGTTGAAAGATGGAATGACATATTTAGCATTATGTGATAGTTTCCTTCAGAATTCCCTTCTTATATATATTTTTCCCTTTCCTATATGTAAAATTCCCTCCCCTAACATATCCCTCATGATGTTTCCCCTTGAAAACAGCATACTTCACAGCATTTTGCAGGAAGGGCAGCATCATTTGGACTTGTTTAATTCCACTTGCTCAATACACCGATGTCGACTACTGAGGACTAATGAGCAGGTCGATGACCGATCATCATCTACTGAGATTGAGACACTAGCAGAGGCTCGTAGGGGAGGCAAGAGTGGCCCAGCACAAGAGGAGAGCGCCACATAATTGACTGAGTCTACAGGCTTGCCCATTTGCAGTCTCTTGTTTTTTAGCACAATGCTTGTATCAGTTTTGTGAGAGGCTTCTCACACATTCAGCCTCACAAGAAGAGTTTGGGCTACGGTTGTTTTTTTTCCTACATCTCCATGATGGACAGGTCACCCTAGCAGGGGTGAATTTTGTATTTTCTCCAGAGGCTATCACAGATGCTACTGGGATACCCAATGTGGGTGAAGTGTGGCTGAAGCGCAAGTGGCTGGACTTAGTATATTATGAGCCATATGTCAGGTCTACCAGTATGCATAACTTGTCAGGGACCTTTCCCATCAAGTTCCTCCGAGCAGAGTATACAGATATCACGAGACTTATTATGCACTACTTCACATGCGAGGGGAGATTCACACGAGTATCATCTTATCATATACGCATGTTGATGCACTTCACCAGAGTGAGAATCATGAACATTGCAGCATACTTATCTCACGACATTCAGAGGTTGACCGCTCTCTTTCAGAGACAGACCCCAGCACAACAGTTGCAGAGCTTATACCATCATGGTCTTATTTAGCTAGTAGTTTCCCATCAGCTCAGCCAGCAGGGTATTCCTTGGGCAGATTTCATCTCCCGACACTTTTTCACACAGCCACATCCAGGGCCGGAGCCAGTTCACGAGGAAGGAGGGCCATCACATCAGCCTGAGACCAGCATTCCTAGACACATGGCTTTTTCTCCTCGGGTCACATATCAGAGAGGTCATAGGACCTTATTTGCAGCGCTCGACGAGTACTTTCTCCACAACAGATGGAAGGGGTCTCGTCATCATCTTCAGAGCAGCGAGTGTTATCTCCACACCAGGTGGAAGGGGCCTCGCTTTCTTCATCGGCACAGGTAGTACGAGAGGGCAAGCAGCCCATGATTGAGGATCAGGCAGTTCATGAGGCACATGATGATTTCATTGATCATGATGCCCGCTCTTCCCCTTCAAATCTTTATGAGATTATCAGGCAGAAAGAGGAAGAGAACCTCATGTTGTAGCAGAAGCTCCAAATGGCCCAATGGACCACCACTTATCTAGAACAGCGCACCAAACAATTAGAAGATGAAAAGGAGCTTGATGAGCTATGGAGCATCCGTAGTGATCGAATTTTGAACAGTAGGAGGCCTGGTGACCTATTGCGTGCTGATCGGGAGTCCATGCTTATTCGTGTAAATGCACATTTGGAGAGATTGTTGGCAAAGGCAAATCGTGACAAAGAGTTGCTACGTCACATGAAAACACACTATTGGGCAAGATTGCATGTTTGTAAGGCTAGAAACAAAATCCTCCAACGAAAGCTGTTAGAGGCCCGCAAGAAGAAGAAAAGGAAAAATCCACTATCCATCTTGGCTGAAGCATCCTTCATTCATCATGATATTGATCAGCCTTGATCCAGCATCAAAATCTGAAAATTTTGAGAATTTTGGAGCATTTTGTCAATTTTTGGTAAAATTACAGGTTTTTCCCGTGTCGCGTCCACGTCCCGCGTGCGGACATTTTGAAGGACTGCTCGGAATTTTGCAAACTTGGCATTTTTGGAAAGGGCATGCAAAGAGAAAAATTACCAGTACTCGGGAGAAGCTTAGTTTTGAGATTTGAGCCTCCAAAAGCTCAAAATACATCAAAAAAATGACTTTCTGCCCACTTTTTGAGTTGCAGAAAGTGACCTTGGGAGAAATGGTTGTTGAGGGGGCAAAACAACTCCAAATTCAGAAATTCCACTTGGGATGGAAATTAGACAGACCAAGCTTTCCAATGAGCCATCTTGCACCTAATTTGGACCAGTGGATCCCACTCAAAAGTTGCTGCAAAGGAGCGCGGCAGTGAGAGCCAGGGGGCGCGGCAGTGAGAGCCAGGGGGCGCGGCAGTGAGAGCCAGCTTTGCCAGAATTGACCTTTTTTGTGAAAAAACACTGTTTTGACTATGGTTGACCATTTTTACTTATAGATGATGGGTAAATTTAATATTTTCATGGCAATTTGATAGATTTTATCTCTCTTTACCCTTCTAGAAGCTTCCTTGATGTAAAAAGTGAATAATTAATGCATGAATCAGTTAGCTAAGTAATAGAGGCAAGTTGTTGAGCTGCCTATTATCTAGTGCTTAGTTTGGAATTAGTTCAAACTGCTCCTAGAAGGATGAGCTCGACCCCTAGAGGTAAGGGAAGAGGTTAGCTTGCCTATATTATGTGTTTTCTTAGTCATTTTGAGAGGTTGGAAGGTTGGACTCTTGAGGGAGAAAGTTTTCATTGTATATTGTACATCTATCTTTGCAATTTCAAGAGGAAGAAGGCCAGGGTTTTGCAGACATCTTTGTGGATTCTTGTGGATTGTAGTGTTGATGGTGTGTTCTCTACATGTTATTGTAAGTTTGTTTATGTATTCTACATCTCTCTTTTGCTTCTATTTGGACAGATGAAGTGGTAAAGTTTGAATACATGCTTTGACATGCTCAGCTTTTTAGTTTTTTCAAAATTTATGTTTTCTGCTATCTAGAGAGGATTCAAATGGTTGTTTGCCCTCTTTAGCTCCTTCTCTATCATCC
>APFE031613989.1:141938-183701 GCA_000404065.3 Pinus taeda
ATTACAGGTTTTTCCCGTGTCATGTCCGCGTCCCGCGCACGGACATTTTGAAGGACTGCTCGGAATTTTGAAAACTTGGCATTTTTGGAAAGGGCATGCAAAGAGAAAAATTACCAATACTTGGGAGAAGCTGGATTTTGAGATTTGAGCTTCCAAAAGCTCAAAATACATCAAAAAAATGACTTTCTGCCCACTTTTTGAGTTGCAGAAAGTGACCTTGGGAGAAATGGTTTTTGAGGGGGCAAAACAACCCCAAATTCAGAAATTCCACTTGGGATGGAAAGTAGACAGACCAAGCTTTCCAATGAGCTATCTTGCACTTGATTTGGACCAGTGGAACCCCACTCACAAAAGTTGCTGCAAAGGTGCGCGGACGTGAGAGCCAGGGGGTGCGGATGTGAGAGCTAACTTTGCCAAAATTGACTTTTTTGGTCAAAAACACTGTTTTGACTATGGTTGATTATTTTTACTTGTAGATGATGGATAAATGTAATATTTTCATGGCACTTTGATAGATTTTACCTCTCTTTACTCTTCTAGAAGCTTCCTTGATGTAAAAAGTGAATAATTAATGCATGAATCAGTTAGCTAAGTAATAGAGGCAAGTTGTTGAGCTGCCTATTATCTAGTGCTTAGTTTGGAATTAGTTCAAACTGCTCCTAGAAGGATGAGCTCGGCCCCTAGAGGCAAGGGAAGAGGTTAGCTTGCCTATATTATGTGTTTTCTTAGTCATTTTGAGAGGTTGGAAGGTTGGACTCTTGTGGGAGAAAGTTTCATTGTATATTGTACATCTATCTTTGCAATTTCAAGAGGAAGAAGGCCAGGGTTTTGCAGACATCCTTGTGGATTCTTGTGGATTGTAGTGTTGATGGTGTGTTCTCTACATGTTATTGTAAGTTTGTTTATGTATTCTACATCTCTCTTTTGCTTCTATTTAGACAGATGAAGTGGTAAAGTTTGAATACATGCTTTGACATGCTCAGCTTTTTAGTTTGTTCAAAATTTATGTTTTCTGCTATCTAGAGAGGATTCAAATGGTTGTTTGCCCTCTTTATCTCCTTCTCTATCATCCCTGATCATCCATCTCAGACTAAGGCATCAACGCTCACTCCTACCTTGCCCCAAAGATCCCCCTGCAAAAACTGTGCTCAATCCCCACCCCCTGAATTGCACTCCTTCCAATTGCCACCAAAAAAACCAAAAATCTTTAAAATTAATCCCCCTTATCAGTTTACTAGCCTAAAATCCTTGTTTCTAATTGGTCAACTCATCCCCTTGACAAAATTCATCGAGTTTTGACCCGAGAGAGCCTTCTCATACCTCGTAGGGCTAGCTACGAGGTGAAATGGTTTGATGTAGCCTTGAGAGTTTGTCTATCTCAGCCTAGGTGAATTCCAAGCGCTAACAGTTCCTAAGGAGGAGAAGCCTCAAACTGATGTGGAGCAGCTGCATGCAAAGGTTCCAGGAGTGGAGACATCCACTCAAGTAGAGTCTTCTAGAGATGGAGGAAAGCACACAAGAGAAGTTGACAGATTGTTGAAGGATGCAAGAGAGAATGTGGGAGCACCATCTTCTTAGTGCAGACATAGGAGATTACCTAAGAGGTACACTAGATACATGGCCCTTTTTGGGGAATGTGTTGAGATCGAGCCATCTTCTTTTGAGGAAGTAGTGCAGCAGCCGATTTGGGTTCATGCTATGGTGGAGGAGTATGACTCCATAGTTCATAATAGTGTCTGGGACATGGTTCGAGACTGGAGAACGAGTCAGTTGTGGCTTCCCATTAGCTTTACAAGGTAAAGCAGATGTTGATGGAAGTGTGGAGAAGCATAAGGAAATATTTGTTTCTTGTGGCTTTTCACTGATCAAGGAGGATCATGTTGTTACAGTATATATTTCGACAGAGGAGCAAGATGCTGACATTTTGACAAAGGCATTGTCTAAGTGTAAATTTGAGTTCCACAGAGATAGGATCAGGGTGGTAGATAAGCCCTTTCTTGTTGAGAGGGAGTGTTGAAATGTGGCAACAAGAATATTCCAATTTAATTTGTCCTTGAATTAAATTGTGAATTAAAATTGAATTTAGTCTTAAGAGCTACTTCGAAATAATTAATTAACTTATTTCATGTTAAATAGTTGGAGAAATTCAAGTTATAAGTTTTTCTGAAGCAATGCAAGAGTTATCCCTAAAATTTGGGAGATAAGGTTGAGTTATATTTGAGTTGTAATTAGTTGACTCAGTTTACTGAGTTAAGTCTAGTTAAATTAGTTCCAAATTGTTTGAGGAAATAATGGAGAGTTAACAATCAGTTGATGCATGCATGCACTCAACTAGTGTACTCTAGTTAACTAAATATTCCCTCATCATAAACTCATGCAAGTGTATTCTGAAAAAGACCCCATTGAGATTAAAGTCAAGCACAGTATACTATCAGTTGCATGTGTTTTCCTATAGAGAAAGCTCATGCATGTAGAAGGAAAAATCCCTTGAGGATTGTGTAGTTCTGATAGTCTGTGAGAGAAGTGTTCCACTTGGAACAAAACAAGGAAATAAGAGCTTGAAGGGTAGAGAGGAAGGCTTGAGAGAAGCCTAGATTTCCTGTGAGCATCTGTGAGGATTGTATTAAGAGATAGCTAGCTATGATAGCTAAGGATTTCTATAATTCCTATATATTCCGACCTTGTATGATAATACAGATAGTGGGGTTTTTAGCTAAGGCTTTCCCAAAAGTATTTTCATGTGTATTGTGCATTGATTCTTCTTCTTCTAGTAATATGTGTTCAACTCGATCTCTAAGCTTCCACAAATTGATAGTAGAAGTAGGTTATAGTATTATGCTTTGGTTATATTTCATTATCGGGTTAATCAACAGTCAAATTTTCTACATGGTCTTATAGCGAGATTTGTAGAGAATCTGTAGAATTTGATTATACCGTGAGAACCCATCCAGGAAGGATAGGGCCTAATGACCTACAGAAGCATCGAAAACTTGGTTATCAAATGTGGTAGGGTAAATATCCTTAGGACATGCTCTATTGAGATCTTAGAAATCAATACAAACTCATAGAGTTACCTATATTTTCATTATGGGTATAGGGTTAGAAACCCAAGATGTGTAAGAGATAGGATAGATGAAACCATCTTTGTGGAGTTTCTCAATTTTGTGCCTAATCACTTCTACCTTAGAGGGATGTAGTTGAGATTATTTCTTCCTAATAGGGTAGATGTTAGGCCAAGTGTCAATATGATGTTCCACAATAGCGGGGTTGATGCCTAGAATTTCCATGTAAGCCCAAGCATGCAAAGATATCCCTATAATATTGGAACAGGGTAGTGTATGAGGCCACCTCTTCTTGAGAGAAATCCCCCTGAGTGACATCTCTTCAACTATACCAAGTTTTTTTGAAATATTGACCTTAATGGTAGGTGAAATATTTGACACGTTCCCTTTCTTGAATGCATCTAGTTCTAGAATTGGATTCTTAAACCAATCTACCTATCCTAGGGATAGGAAACCTTTTGATTCTATATCACAAATATCAAGGCTATGTGTGCCAGTAGGTACAAATTATCTTTTAGGTAGAAAGTATGAGCGATGGTGCATGGCATCCCATGGACATTTGAGTTCCTTCATGGCTTCTAGAATATCTTCTTCTAAGTAAAAAATAGTATCTAGTGTTGAATTGGGTTGCATGGGGCCATGAGGTTGGAGTTCAAGCTTAGTTGTGTTGGTCAACAAGAGAGGACATGACTCGATGGTTGATGTTGTAGAACCTAGTGAAGTTGACGACTTGTAGATGGGATGGGTCTTCACCGTCAATAATGGTACCACTAGTGTGGTGGGTTTAGTAGCCTCAAAACCAAAAATTGATGATGAAATGGCATGAATCATCATTCCAAAAGGCGAGGAAAGGAATTGTATATGATGTTGTGTGCCATCAACATTAGGTGGTGGTAGAATTTTTGTAATGGTGGCTTGAGAACGAGTGGGAGGAAGTTCTTACAACCTGGGTGGCGTGTGAGGGGGAAAATTGTCTTCCTCATGATCAGGTTTATGCTAAATCCTAAGCTATCTAAATTTTTGCAACATATGACATATCTCAGAAATATGAGAGTTACTAGCACAAATACTACATGAAGAACTAGTTCTAACACTATAAATGGTGTGGGTGTCAATATTGTCCATAATTTAAGATGATGAAAATGTGGAAGGTACTAACAATTCCCCGTATGGTGTTCTTGAGAGAAGATGTGACACTGCTGGCACAAATGTCTAGCATGGTTAGTTCACAAAGTATGGTCCAACAAGCGAAATATGGCTTTAGTATTAGCCAATTCTTGTTATTGATTTACCAGGTGGTTGGGTCTATCACATAGGGTGCACATGTGGGGTGATTTTGACAAAGTGAATTAAGGTTGTTTTGTCATAAATCTAGATCCAAATTGATGGTGGTGGGGGTTGACACAATGCTAGGTGACTGACTATTTCTTACGCAGGGTTTTTTCCTCCAATATGCACAAGATGGACCCAACTCTCGCATCCTCCATTGGTGTGGTGTTATTTGAGGATTGGGTTTCGGGTTCGACTAGATTGAGGTTCTAAGTGATGAATCACTGCATGAAACCCAACATCTTGTGGAATCAGGAAAGGTGTGGGAAACATCGGGTATGATGGTTTTCTAAACACATGTGGAAACTATTACACCTACATCTATGTCTACTACTTAGTTTTAGGTGTAGGTTAAGTTAATATCTCCTATATTCCCGTAACTCAGGACATTGGTTTACAAAAGGTTTGGTTCGTCGCATAAAGCACATGTGGAGGTATGTTGGGGTTTCACTGATTCTGCTTGCCTCCATGCATGGCGAGAGGATGAGGGGACAAAGGTGGGATATGAGCATGAATATTCTTCCCTCATGATGTAAAGAATAGTTTTAAACCCATCATCTGCCATTGGGGTTGCTAGTAGTGATGGGGTCATGGTACTCACTTGGGCGAGTGTACCTACACATCTCAATATTGAGGGCTTTCTAGGAAATTATGAGTGTAATGCCTATATTTTGTGCATATGTCACATGCATGATTGGTGCGTAATGACTTATAGTGTGTAGTTGTGGTCTTTTCTCTAGTAGGGGGTGGAATATTTACTAGCACTTTTGGGGAATCCAAAAGATATTTTAGCTTGTCCAACTCAAGAAACATATTGGTGGGGTATAATTCACATAAAGCACATGGATGTGGTACCCTAGAGGATGAATTGTTAAAATATTCCACCTCATTTCCTTTTTACGTATCCCTTTTTCTGGCACTAACTCATGTTGAGGCACGAGTTGCTTGTTGGGGGTTGTTATCCTTAGGATGGGGTACAAGAATGATGCATGTCAAGGTGATACTTGAGTTTTCTGACATGACCTAAGAGGCTAGATACCTAACCAGTACCACTAGATCCATAGTAGGAAATGATATTGTTGTGATGGCTTGGTGCAAGACAAAAACAGGTTGAGAGAATAAGAAGGGTGTTTGGGTCATAGCATATGGTAAGAATGAAGGATCAGGAACAACATTGTTATCAATATTTGTAATGGGTTCTTGATATTGATGGGTTTTTGATGAACTCATCATTCAGGCGGTGGTTGTTGTGGCCAAAGGGATATTGTTTATCATAGGTGGGTCTCCTGGGAATGTCCCAGGGAAGATTGATGGCTTAAATTGTTCAAGGTCAAATTTAACGTAAGCTGTGACCAATTCTAGATAAGATGCAATGAGAGGTAGCACAACATCAGGGGAAATTAATGTCTTCTTCTCATAGTATGTGAGTTGGTTGATTGTAATAATTTTCCTGTCATCGAGGAAAATCATTACCATGAACATGAAAATGATATTGCTGGCATTTCGTACATATAACTTCAGACAAGAGGGATATTATAATTCAATTGTGCATCCAATACTTTGATGTCTATGAGCATATATTTACCTAATAATTGTACTATAATTCCTTGGTATAGGCCTAGAGGAACATAAGGGCACCCGTCATACACTTTGAGAGTGATGTCATATGGTTTGAGTTATGGAGATCCTAGTTTTTTCCAAACTGTTTCAGACATAATACATGTGGATGCCCCCTTGTCAACTATGTGATGTTGGATGGTGATATTATAGATTGAGACTGGAATTTGAAAAGTGATTGTTGATGGTAGGCATGGGGTGGATTTGTCTAGGTCAAAGGTCATTAAACAAGAATCAATAGGACCAATTTCTCGTAATGCAAAAGGTAATGTTTTTCATTTGGTTTTGCATGATTACAAAACTTACAATGTTGACATATATGAATGAGTTTGAGCTAAGTGATCAACTATGATATAGTTGTGAGCAACCTTTGGGTTTTTTCCACTCGCCATAAACCACCATTAACCATATTTGGATGGGTTCCATGGTGTATCGAGGGATTGCCAAAGGTGTTGTAGGTGTCACAATAGTTGAGGTGGAAGCGTGGGTTTCTGGTGGAGTTTCGTACTCCTAGTTTTGCATCTACAAGAGAACATCTTCCCCTACCATGTAAATATCGAATTTTGAGGTACTTTGGGAATTTCCTCTAGGAGGGTTCTAGTGTTGTAGGAAGTGTTCTTGCTAGGTATTTACTACTCCTTGATGGGGGAAGGGATGTTGCATCACTGCTTCTTTTTTATTTTCCCCCTTTTCTTCCCACTGGCTTTCATCCTTTTCAACTCAGGGAGCTGAGAATAGTGATGGGTGTAATTACCATACTCACCATAAATAGAAAATGTGTTATTAGTCTGTAGTTTTGTGTTCATATTTTTCCTTTGCGGGTTGTTATTGGTTGGTCCCTAGGTTTGGTTCTAGTTATGGTTGCCCCCATTTGGTGCATGTAAAGGTATTTTTTGATTGCTTCCCCTTGACCAAGCTCTCATTTTAGCTCACTATTTGATTTTTTCTTAGCAACGTTAGGTGAGTTAGTTATGTTCAATTATTCAAACAATTTTCATTGTTGAGGGAGAGAAGGTTGCACTAGATTGACGCTTGCATTGGCCTGTGATGGTGGGTTATTCTATTGAGGTGCAAGGAAAGAGAAATATTCGTTCCCTTGTCCATGACTGACATATGAGTTGTAGGAAGGATGAATTTATTCCACCTTCCTAGGGGGTTATGAGCCATGTTGCATTGGAGGGTATTAGCCACCCTGCAGAGGCTGATATTGGTTAACCTACATAGCAAGATTCTTCATAGGCATACGTTGACCAGGGAAATATCTTATGTCATGTGGTGGTGCTATGGCACCAAATGGTTAGCCTTTGTAATTGCATCTAGGGTACCATATGGTGTTGCTGGGTTTATTTTTGGCTATGGTCCCAATCAATCTATCAATAGCATTGGATGTGCCCAATTTCTCTTATTTAAAAGTTTGCAAGCATGGGACATCTAGAATACCATGGTATATGTATCAAGACAAGGTATATATAAGCTCTAATTGTTGAGATTTTAGAATGGCCTCTTCCTCATTTTGTAGGGATGAATTCACCATATGTTTTGAGATTTATGATGTGGGATATCTAAAAAATATGTCGAGGATGCATTTGTCTTCCAAATGTGATTTACATAAGCTATGCTATTTCCTCCATTCATGGATTTCATCTGATTTGTGTATAAAAGGTTTTGGTTAAAATGGGTGAGGAGTTCTAGGATCAAGTCTAGACAGACTGAGTGCTTGAACAACATTACAAACATTGTGGTTATGTAACTAAAGCTTCCATGTGAAGCAAAAGGTTGGTCAATATACCAATTTGATACAGATCCTTTAAGGGTGCATTGAAATAGTCGTAATTGAATAGTATGATCTGTGATACTATTAGATGAACACCATAGTTGAAAGGCCATGACATGATTTCCTGGGTCTTCTCCCAGCGTCACTTCAAATTTTTGAATTTATGAACGGATCTTGGTGGGAATTGATGACCAATTCTAGTTATGTGCAATTGGGTCATTGGTTAGCTTGCTTAAATCGAGAAGTTTTAAGGAAGCTAAAAATGGGACTTGCCATTTTGCATCATCATGAAACGATTTGGACAACTATATGTATGGGGTTCCTTAATGAGGATGGTTACCCTGATGAGGACTGTGTGGACTCTTGGGAGGGGAGTTGTGGGGGCTCTCTTTATGGGTAGTTAAAGGGGTAATTTAATGAGGAGGATTTCCAAGCAAATTTACAACTATAAAGGAAGATCCTATAATTGTAGTTGTGTGGTGTCTTCTATGCCTAAACAACGAGAGACCTGGCACTCCTCCTTTTAATGGAGTGAGGTTTTGAAACTATATAGATTGATGAGAAGACATGGGGTTCCCTATGGTGTCGAGTATTGTGTATGCTACTTGGTGTGATTGAGGGAAGGAGATAATTCTCAAAGAAAATAGATCACATACATAAAACAAAGCAAAAATAAAACGTTTATTCTCCATATAACTTAGACTATGTGATCAATCAAACAAAAATAATGGTTTTAATTTGTTTTTGCGTATGACAAAAGATCCTATAAATACCTAATCGTCCTTTCCACTCTCAAAGTAACTGGGCTTTGTAGAGATACATTTTGATCGATACTAAGGCAACATCTCGAAATAACTGGCAATGCCTTCCAATAGTCAAAGAATCAACCAAGGTAATGGATGAGAGTTTAGTGTTTCTCACAACTCCTCCTATAGGGATGGGTGCCCTAAATTTTGGCCACTAAAGTACCTTTGTCCCACATGAGCATTAGAGTCTTTATATTCTTGGTAGTTAGTTACAAATACTAAGCACTAAATGCATTAGGTAGCCCCAAATAATACTACACGAATTGGACCTAAGTTAAACCCGCTCTTAATGGGATGTCTGCCAAGCTCGGGTATTATTTTACATGGAATGATTGAAGGATTTTAATCACCCTAAAAGTTAACTACTATGTCTTAAATGTGTAACATGACCATGGCAGCTTATGGGATGCCTACCCCCAATGGTCCTAACTTGAACTATAAATTATTTTCTGGCCCCTGTGGAGAATTTACTTGGTCCAAGTTATGGTTTTATTTAAGTGTCTTTCTTTTATTATAGTGTGAGATGTAAACCAAAATAAGATAAGTACAAGAATCTCCACAAACTAGATTCCTTCTAATACAGAACTTGTAGAATCTTAGTGTGCAATGTCTAATTGTGTGCAAGTGAGAAGGCGAACATGCAAAGTGTGATAAGATGTGGGTATTTGGTGATTTGTTACAATACCTGCCTAATTACACTACATTTCAATTGTTCCTTTCATGAAAAAAATGATATGCAGATAATGGGCCGCTTACTCTTTCTCCTGTTACACTATGTGTGGCTAATGTGAGATAGGAAACACAAGTTCTTTGAGAAAGCTTTCATATGCTAGCCTAGGTTAGCCTAAAAGACACAAGGGAAGAAAACATTAATTACTTTTTGTAATGACACTTAGCACTAGTCCTAAATCTAATGAAATGGAAAAAACTATTTGTTTAGTAATGCGATTTGTGGAGGATGGGCCACTTACTCCTTTGCTAATTAAGTTATGTGATTTGCAAAAATGAGAAAAATATATTGAAAAATATATGTCGAATTTGGCCACTTACCTTTCCCCCTAATTAAGCTATCTGAAAATTGAAAATAAAAATAAAGAATCTAATTACCCTACTAATTTCAGTTAGTAAATAAAGTAAGTAATCGAAAGTGACTGAAAAGAATTGTAGAGGTGAAGCAAATTCACGAAAGGCTACCAATCACCTGAGAAAGTGAAATTACAAGCGATTATTTTCTTTTTGGAAACTACATGGGTTTTATCATGAGTGGCCACAACAGTGCGTCTGTTTAAGAAAAAGACACGACCTGTACTTTTGCGTGTAAGAAAGCCAAGCAATTGATAGAAAAACTATAATTAGGCAAGTTTCTTAGCCACCGACAAGTCCAAAAAATCCTACAAAAATTCCAGAGAGATGATGCATCCATTATAAAGTGACAATGAAGAGAGAAGTTCCTACAAACACAATCATGAGAGTAAAGAAAAGACAATAGTGGAGTCACCAATCTTGCTGTAGTGCTTTTGTAGCAATGGGGTACCAAAAGCCACTTTCTTAGTAGTTGGTTATTCTGTGTAAAGAAATACAAGTAGTCTGGTATTTTCCAATGGACAAGCATGTAGGAACAAAGCATTGCAAATGGCCAAAAAAATGCATATACAATGATAAACTAAAACAAGGAGAAAAACACACAAATAATCCTTAAAGAAGGAAACAAGTCAACAAAATAATGGAAAATGTCTCCCTTTATTGATTGTTGGTGTTAAAAGATGAATACACATAGTAGAACACTAAACAGTTCAAGAGAATTCTTTGAGCTATGGTGCTAAAAATTTCTTAGCAAGGAGGTTCCTTTCCTCACTCTCTTTACAAGATTCTCCTCTCTATCTAAGAAGTACCAAGGTTGTCTTAATGGTGAAATGCTCTCCACATTGGAGCGATGGATTTCTAAGAATAAATTATTCCAACAAAATAGTTCTCTACTTCTTCTACTTCAATAATGAAATGAAGGATTTCTCTAATAAAAATTTGGCTAGCATGACATTTTCTTTTGTTTTGTTCTGCCATTGAATGTTTATATGTAAATTTTTGAATCTCTCTTCTGTTTCTTGGTTCTGTTGACACCTAATCATCAAGATTGGGTGAATAACTATAATTGATGTAAATAAATAATAGAAAATATGAAGAATTAACAGGAGATGAAATGAATAGTCTCTCCCTCATGTATATAATAAAGACCAACCTGAATGAGTATCATGAATTGTTTTGAGGAGTTACCTCCTCATCTGACATGGTATCAGAGAAAGCCTCTATTTGTAGTTTTCTTCTCCTGTAACTCCTTTACACCATTTTTTCTAGTAGTGCTAGACTCTCTCATTTCTGTCAATTTCTCTGCCCGTTATCATTGTATGATTTTTGTCCTTTACGTGATAATTTGGTGCACATTCATAGACTCCAAATGTTAGCTTCTATCCAAACGATATGTAATGCTCCCATGGGGATACGTTGGGTTTCCTTACTCATTGTGCTACCAAGGTTGAACCACGCAGTCGAAGAAATGTTGAGCACTGTATCAGATTGTTGCCACAGTGTGTAGGAGGAAGGAAGGCTGAGACTCGGGCAACCTTGGTGTGGCTCTTTCCATAGGTGGAGGAATGGTAAGTGATTGCATTAAACATTGTGGTACTACATATAACACTGTGGTTTTACATTAAACAATGAATTCATTCATATCCCACTATTATAACTCAACATACCTCTCCATCCGCTCTCCATACGTCTACACAGTTAAACACGACGCCATCACAAGTCCCTGGCTCCTCTATTACATTCAATGTTGTCAAGTTGATACACAATTTTTTATTACACTGAACGATGTTTAGTTAATACATAGTTGTTGTATTACAGTTTTTGTATTACCACTTATTTCATAACCGTGGGGCCTCCACCGCTATTGTCATAATCTGTTTAGTTTCTTTATGGTATCACTCTACTGTTGTTGTCATAATACTCTCAACACGACTTAATAACAACCTATGTGGCCATTAAGTCATTTAATTGATATAGTGCTCCAATGCTATTGTTGTCCAGAGCCTATGCATGAGAGCCTCCTCTCCTACGTGAATGGTATGATTTTTTTTTAGTGACTGTGAGTTGTTGCATTGTATATGGCATTGAATATTAGAGTCAGCGAATGGTGAATTCTACTACCTTGCAGTGTATGGTATTACATTTTCTACAATGATACCTATGTCTCCATATATCGGAATCATTTTCTTTTAGCGGCAAAAGTTTTTTTTCTCCACAAAAGCACATTTTTTTTTCCAGTAGAAGTATTTTTACAACACTCATATTTTACAATGCATTAAATCATATCTATTGTGGGAGTAGTTCTCATTGGCAAGGAGGACTATCCTGAGTGGTCCCAGAAGATAAAATACACCCTCATTTGCAATGAGTTGTAGAAAGGGGTGTGTGTTGGAGATGGAGACAAAGAGCTAGAACAACCTACCTCAAACAAGGAGTTTTCGATTTGGGAAAATAAGAACAACAAAGCCTATGCATTAATTGTAGCATCTATAAGGGAAGAGGTGAGTCGCTATATTTTGCCATTTTCAAATACTTTTGAATCCTTACAAAAACTAAAGGAACTCTATGACTCACACTCTGCAGTTGAAGTTGTTCAACTCATGATTAAACTCTTCACTCTTGAATTATAAAATAATGATCCTCTTGCTCTTGCATCTGAATTAAAATCTATAATGCATGACACCAAAGCCACTAAGGTTGAATTATATATTCCTCTTATCGCTTTTCTGAAGGCACTTTATCCTACTTACTCCAATTATCTTGAGTCATTGCAAGAAAATGGAAATCTCAAAGATATTACCTTTGACTCTCTTGTAAGAGAATTTGCTGAAAGAGAGAAAGATTTTGGAAAGAAGATAGCCCCTGAATCTTTTGAAGAAGTTGTGTGCCTTGCTCATAAAGAAAAGAATCTTGCCCAATATTCTTCCAGAGGAAGAGGTGGATGAAAAGGAAGACGAAGATATTTTAGAGGCATGGGGTAGAAACTCTGAAGGAGAAAAGTCAGATTTGCACTACATACGCTGCAAAAGAAATGGATCACATGATGCCTCCACATGCAAGTTACCTTGGGACAAAATTGAGTAGCAAAGAAACCAACCCAAGGGTAAAACTAATGACACAGACAAAGGTAAAGCACTTGAATCCACTCATTATGTTGTGGCACAATGTAATATTGGAGTAAATGAAGACTTATTTAATGCTTCACTTTATTCTTGGAAAAATGATTGGTTGCTTGATTCAGAAGCAACTTGCCACATGACTCACAGAAAAGATTTTTTTGAAGAATTCACTGACAATGTTGATGGAGTAGTATACTTTGCAAACCAATCAAAACTCAAGCCATCAGGGCTTGGCACAATCAGGCTTAAATTGCATAGTCTTCCAGACTTCCTTCTACATCATGTTCTATATCTCCCACAACTGAAGAGAAACTTGTTGTCCTTGGTCCACATCCACCAGGAAGGTCACTCCATTCATATTTTTCATGGCAAGCTTGAGGTGATAAAAACATCTGACCACTCACCTATCATGAGGGGGATAGAAGAAGAAAGGCTTCTCAAGCTGGAGGGTACCTCTGCTCGTACACAACATTTCTCATACAATTTTCATTATGAAGAAGGTACACTTCCATCAAGTTTATTATGGCATGCTAGATTTGGACATTTGAACAATGACAACCTCCGGTTGTTGAAGAAAAATGGTGTTACTGGTTTGTGTACAATTCCTAGGAAACTTAAGCAAGGTGATGCTTGCATTCTAGGAAAGCATAGCAAACAGTCTTTTCATGATTCACATTCAAGAGCACATAGAAAACTTGAACCCATTCATTCGGGTTTATGTGGTCCAATGCCCATTCCTTCATCAAATGAAAATAAATTTATGATGAAATTTATTGATGACTACACTAGAATGTGTTGGGTTTATTTATTGAAGAACAAATGTGATGCTTTTCAAACATTGAAAATGATGCACAATCTCATATTGGCTCTATTCACAATGATAATGGAAAAGAATACACTTCAAATGAATTTGAAAACTATATTTCCTAACATGGGATCAAACATCAAACAATTGTGCCTTATAATCCCCAACATAACAATGTAGTTGAAAGAATGAATAGGACAATCTTAAATATGGTGCGCTCCATGATGTTTTTCAAAAATGTAAAATTGATGTTTTGGGCTGATGCAGTTTTATGTGTTGTATATATAAAGAATATATTTCCATCTAATGCTATCAAAAACAAGACTCCCTATGAAATGTGGTATAAGCACATTCCTTCGGTAAATCATCTCAAGGACTTTGGTTCCACCTGTTATGCCTTGATACAGAAGGTACATAGAAACAAACTTGGTGCAAGAAGTCATAAGTGTATCCTCCCGGGGTATTCAAACACCTCCAAAGCATACCATCTCTATGATGAAGTCAATAAAAAATTTGTTGTATCTAGAGATATAATCTTTCTTGAAACATCCAAAACTGACAATTTTGTTGAATAGAACTTGATCGTTTGGATAGATTCACAAATGAAAAATCATTTCAAGACTTTGATAATAAAACTCCACATCTTGAAGGGGGATTCCTATACTATATCAACCTGTGGAATATTGTTATGAATCAATCTCTCCCCCCCATGAAACTCCAACAACAGATGATACTTTCAGTAATGTGATTGATATAATTGGGAGAATCAATCTTGATTCAGTCCCAACTCAATCAATGGAGTAGCCTACATCATTTGAGAAAGGTCCCACAAAGTTGTTAACAAAGACACTTGAAAGTGTTCATCCTGATGAGGTTGGAAAGACATGAACTAGAAATTCAAACTGAAAAAATGGAGGTAATGTAGATGACTCTGATTCACCTGTTGACATGGATGTTTCTTATGATTTTGAATTGAGTTAGTCTACAGATTTTGAACCAACTTCCTTCAAAGAAGTTGCTTCTCATGATGAATGGAAGGAAGCGATGTAGAAGGAGTATGATGCCCTAATAAAGAATGGCAGTTCGAAGCTAGTTGATCCTCCATTAGGAACCAAACGTATTGGCTACAAGTGGGTCTACAAGAACAAGTATAATGTTGATGGCTCACTTGAAAAGCACAAAGTCAGGCTTGTGGCAAAAGGTTTTGCACAAAAGGATGGCGTTAATTATGGGGAGACTTTTGCCCCCACAAAAAAATGGACTACCATATAGACAATATTTGCCCTAGCAGCTCAGAAGGGTTGGAAAGTCCATCAAATGGATGTAAAAACTGCTTTCTTGAATGGAGATTTCAAAGAGAATGTTTTTATGTACCAGCCTGAAGGATTTGTTGTGAAAGGACATGAACATAAAGTATACAAACTTGTGAAATCCTTGTTGCCTCAAACAAGCACCGCAAGCTTGATCTGAAATACTAATTGAGCTTCTTCTGAAACTCAATTTCAAACTTATGATATTGATGATGCAACTTTGTTTGTCAAGAAGGTTGGAAAAACAATTTTATATCTTGTGGTATATGTAGATGATGTTTTGATGACAGGGAACAATGAAAGCTACATTACATCCATAAAGAAGGGATTGAGGAAA
This sequence comes from Pinus taeda, assembly GCA_000404065.3. Lineage (NCBI taxonomy): Eukaryota > Viridiplantae > Streptophyta > Pinopsida > Pinales > Pinaceae > Pinus > Pinus taeda. Next base: position 157,181 of record APFE031613989.1, read on the forward strand.
GGTTTTGAAATGACTAGTTTGGGCTATGTTCATTAATATCTTGGTATTGAAATAACTCAACATCCAAAGTCCATATTCCTTTCTCAAAAAGAAGTGCATTGGAGATCTTTTAAACACGTTTGGCATGACAGAATGTAATCCTCTTACTAATCCAATGGAACAAAACATAAAGTTCACATCCATTGAAGGAAAAGAACTTAAGGATGCAACAAAGTATAGACAACTTGTATGAAGTCTCAACTACCTAACTACTACCAGACCAGACATTTCATTCGTTGTTGGAATCCTCTCCAAGTTTATGCAAAAGCCTTGTGAGGGACATTGGTCTACTACAAAAAGAGTTCTAAGGTACTTGAAGGGAACTCAAGACTTTGAAATAAAGTATACACAGGTGGACGACTTCAGCTTCATTGGATACTCTAATTTAGACTTCGATGGAGACAAGAAATTGGGGTATCTACTTCAAGTTATGCTATGAGTCTTGGATCAAGAGTTGTCTCCTGGAGGTCACACAAACAATCAGTTCCAACAGATTCCACAATAGAGGCAGAATATGTGGTAACAGTTGAGGCAACAAAAGAAATTGTGTGGCTCAGAAAAATTATTGAAGATTTGTAGGTAAAACAAGTACGATCGATTCCACTCATGATTGACAATACCTTAACAATAAAGTTGACCAAGAACCCAAAGTTCCATGATTGAATGAAGCACATTAGTACTAAATATCATCTGATTCGACATCATGTTAAGGATAAAACAATCCATCTCCGCCATTGTTCCACTAATGAGAAAATTGTAGACATCTTCACCAAAGCGCTTGGAAGAGAAAAGCTTGAAAGATTCAGAATGATGCTTGGACTCACCCACATTCGTTTAGATGGGGGGGGGGGGAATGTTGACACATAATCATCAAGATTTGGTGAATAACTGTAATTGATGTAAACAAATGATAGAAAATATGGAGAGTCACGGGGAGACGAAATGAACAGTCTCTCCCTCACATATATAATAAAGACCAACCTCAATGAATATCATGAATTGTTTTGAGGAGTTACCTCTTGGTCTAATAGGTTCATGAATGAAAATAACTTATGAGTAGGTCAAGAGGATTCCCTTTAGGGCTACATATCTTTAGGGTGACTTGAATTCAGTTGTCCTTGACTGAAACCTATCTTGGAATCATCTTCCAAGTGTGGGAATTGGTCCCTAATTTTATCAGTCATCAATTTCTTCGATCGCACATCTTTCGAAGGAAGTATCACACTATCATGTGCCTATCAAAGGGAAATATTCATAGTATCAATTTTATACATTAGAACCTTAGGAGGAATTAAATTTTTTAACTTTCATAATGTCTTCAGCTGGAAAATATTCACTTGTACATTCTGTTGGGCGACTTTGGGTGTCATTAGGATTACAAAAATATCTGTATTATTTTCTGGTGTTAACATTCATCATCACTAGAATACTAGTTTTGAAATATATTGAAAATTAGTACATCAATGATATTAGTAAGTACAATACAATTGGTTCATGTAATTTAGATTATACTAGATAATTATAACCATTGTTGACCCAAGGTTGCAGCTGGAGGATGGAATGTTACAATTGATAAGGTAAAGCAACTATCCATTTTGATTTAGACATATATAGGAATCTAAGAAAACATAGATACAAACATAAAATCTAACGTGCAGTAGAAATAGAACTTCATTTCATTAATATCAACGAACTGAAATATGCTTACATACATAATGGAAATAAACTAGCTCAGGCAATGGTATCTTATCTCTATGAAGAGATGTGGTAGCTACATGCCTATGATTTGTGTTACAATGAGGCTCAAGGGCCCTTTTATTATTTAGAAACAAGGAAAAACACTAGAAAACGAAAACCCTAACCATAAGAGATGGAGCACCAAGAGTTTGTGGGCACCGTTGGGGTTAGTTGGGAAACCAGCTTCCCGAGGTTTTAACCTGGTGATATGATCTTCATTTGACACATAAAATGCCTCATTGGAAATATATCTTTGTGTAATATAATATATGTTTTAGTTCCTTAACTGTGGTTATGGGCTTACTACATGTGGAGTATCAAAGAAGGTATGTTTCGATGGTTATTTCAGCATCTTTTCTTTAGAACTTATAAGCCTTTTGCATTAGAAACTTAGACAATAATAAGGATTTATAACAAAACACATGAGATTAATGGAGAACGTCGATAATTGTCATTCCTATGTGCAGGAGGGAGGAAAAACGGAAAGTGGCCATCCCAAAGGAAAAGACAAAGATGAACTAACTGATGTCCCTTTGATGGGAGACCGCGTGCAAACCAGATCAAAACGGACCAACCCAGGAAAGGAAGCGGAGATACTAGCTCGGAGCAGAAAAGGGAAGAAGTGACTCAGGATTAATGATTCTGCGAATCCCTCAAGATCTTAGATCCTGAGGGATCGCTATTTTATCTATTTCTGCATCTAGAAATCTCCATCATCATCTTTATATAAGGAATAGCGTTGTTGGCTAGAGGGGGGAATTTTATGTATTTTCTTTTAAGAAAGATCAAGACTATGATCTCTATGTTCTGTTGAAGACTTGAGTTACTGTAATTCTACTTCATGCATTAATATAGACTTGGTTACTATTTTATCTTTGAGCCTGGATCGATCTTAAGCGGTGTACCCCTGGAGGCTAAGGGCCCAGCCCTCGAGGACGCTCTTGTACCATTACGCGTGGTTTCTGTGTGGTTTGTTTATATACGTGATCTGGTAATCTGTTGTGTTTTAAGAACGTTTATATTACATGCTCTGTTATGTTTAACTCATTTAATGTTCCTGCAAACAAAATTCTTATATTGACGCTGTATCATGTTACCAATCCTTTAAGTGTTGATTAATCTCTATAGGATACTGTCATTCCATTACAGAGTTTTATGCGATTGTGCTTTAGCATTACAACAATTATCTTGAAAATTCTAATTTCACATGATTATTAAATCCTTGAATGTTACTGTTTTCATCTTGAGATGCAATCGTATGCTTTTATTTAGAGCAATAACAGAATCAGATTAAGCACATTGTGTTTATATGGTTTTAATATTATTTCATTGGTAGTGTTGTTCCATAGTATGTGTACATCTTTTAAGAGTGAAGGATTGATGTTTTGATTGGAGTGATTAAATAGAATTACAACTTGACGAACTTGGTTACTGCTTATTTCAACTGCTGTTCCATTTTAGTTGTTGTTCCATTTCAATTGCTGTTCCATTTCAAGATTGCTGATTTGTTGTTTTATTTACTTGCCATTTCTTAAGGATGGTCTCAGGCTGTAGTGAGCATCAGAATCTGCTACCTGGCTCTCATACCTCTGATCTGCTCCCATCAGTTATGAAAGGGATGGGTTATTGTTACCGAACCCTTGGCTGATTTGATGTTCTATTTCATTGCTATTTCGTTTACTTGCCATTTCATTTCTATTCATTAAGGACGATCTGAGGCTGTAGTGAGCGCCAGCATCTGCTACCTGGCTCCCAGACCTCAGATCTGTTCTCATCAGTTATAAAAAGGATGGGTTATTTCTACCGAACCTTTGGCTGATGCATTGCTTGGTGTGGTTTAGCCTTTTGAAGTAGTTAAGTTGTAGACACGCATCTATTTACTTTCGTAGTTTTTAAATAGTTGTACTACGAGCATTACTCTGACAAGTGCTAAGCCTTAGACTGAGACACTCTTTAAAATAGCAAGACATTCCCGGATTGACATATTAATGTGAGGTAACTAGAGGTGAAAGAGACCCTTTTTATAGCTCTACATTTTGGCGCCGTTGCTGGGGAAAGAGTGTAGCCATTTGTTTTTTTTAGGGTAGTGTACGAACCTGCTAGGGAAGAATTGGGTTTTGAAAATGGAAGGTAAGAACCTACATATGGAGCATGTAAAAGCCTTGCTCCTTTTCCCGCTTTCCTGCAGATTTTCTGCTATCTGCTTAAGAAGGATTTAGTAGTTAAATTGAGTGCATGACTAAGAAGAAAAAGCCAGAGAAAAATCCCAAACCTTTACCAAAGCCAGAAAAAGCTAAGGGGCCGGTGACCCTTGGTCGATCAACCTTCATAGACGAAATCTATAAGAAAGACGAATCTCAGCCTTTAGGAAAGTTATTTCCAAATAGCCTACTAGTTCCCTTGAGGCCACAGGTTCACCATATGTAGCCTTTACTGAGGTGCATAGTCAAACTGACGAACAAGACTTTCAAGAAATTGAAAATTCTATTCCAGAACGATTGCAAGAAGGGAATTTCAATAATATTTGTGAAGGAAAAGGGGAAAAAGGGGAGATTGGGGAGCCGATATCTCCTCTTAGGATAACTCAGCAATTGAATAGCCCAAGCAAAGGGAATGCGGTAAAAATTATTATTGAAGGGACCCAATCCCCTCAGATAGAAATCCCAGATAGAGGAAGTGCTATTAAAACTGTTCCTGTTAAAGACATTCCTCCTCAACCTAGGAATACCCTCTTAGATATTCCGGAAGGTTATTGGCATATATTTGACCCAATGTCTCAAAATCCGCCAAACACCCAAACCTCTACATTAAAATACCCCATAGTGGATTCCGCAGCAAATGCCCCTATGAAAGCAATTCCCCTTCAACATATCCCTACATTTCACAGACTTACATCAGAGGACCCAGATGCATTTTTATTTGAATTTGATGTACTATGCAGGGGATATGATTACACCACTGACCCCCAGAAACTCAAATTGTTCCCCTCTATTATAAAAGGGGCTGCTTTAAGATGGTTTATGGGATTAGGTGGTGGGGTTATAAATAACCGCGAACAAATGAAAGAATCCTTTTTGAAACAATATCAAGACTACTGCAGGTCTAGAGAACTAAAAGATGAAATATTTCAGATGATAGCTAGACCAAACGAAACATTAGAAGAATATGTGGAATGTTTCCAGTATAATCTACAAAGATCTCCCTATGCATTGCTGCCTTTGCCTGATAATGTGTTGAAAACACCATTAATAAGGGGCATGAATGACCAATGGATTGAAACATTAAACATTATGGGGAAAGGGGATATTTATCAGGAAAGTTTTGCTGACATAATTGATTTATGCATCAGGAGTTCGAGAGGCAGTACATGAATCAAACCAGTAGAATATGATCGGTTTGCAAGAGAAAACAAAATCCCATCAGAAGGAGTAACACGTGTGGAAATTGGAAATTTATTTGAAAATTTTAAAACTGATATACTAGGAACACTAACTACACAATTGGACGTTTTACAGGCCAAGCAGAAACAAATGGAGGCAGAACAGAATTTGGCAATCTTCTGCCCCAGGTGCAGGAAGAAGCATAGCCATAAGGAGTGTCCACTAGATACAATCCAGACATGCGCCATCTGTACAAGGGATCACTCTACAGAAAGTTGTCCCTCATTACCTGGACTGCAAGCGATATATAAGGAAGCATAAGAAGAACCAGTGGCAGTATATTTACTCAACCAGCCTCGTTAGTGGCAGCCGCGACAAACTAGTATGTTTTCAGAACCAGCTTCTTCTTTTCAGTATCCGCAGTAAAATACTAAACAGTATAATACATGGAAAAGTCAGTTTCAACGCCCATTTCCAAACTGGTCATCACATACATATCCTTTTGCAAACCCGTGGCTAAATTAGACAAGCCAATCTGGTTGGTCGAATCCTCCTTATCCCCCACCATACTGGCAAAAAATCCCATACCCACCACAATGGACTCCCCCCACTTCATAAGGTTCAGTCTGGCAGACTAACTGGTAGAGACCAACACAACAGCTAGTAGGAAATATTCCTTTCCCTCAACCTACACTGCCAGCTTTACAGCAAAACCCCCAATCTAATCTGAGACCCAAACTCCCAGCCTAGCCCACTCCCAATCCAAATAATAGACCAGTCCAAGCTCTACAAATTTTAGAAACACCAGAAGAAGGACCCGATCTGAGGGAGTGCAATGATCTTCAACTAAGATCTGGGCGTATTATCCAAACAGAGGGAAATAAAACAGTTCAGATTGAAGATCAGTTACCTAGAGAACATCTGTCACAAGAGGAGGATGTGAATAGATGACAAACTCATAATCAAGCAACCATGTTTAGTCATACCTCGACCTATACAACAACCTAATTTTGACATTCTGGGAGAATTACAAAATTTGTACATAAAAATTCCATTCCTTCAGGCCATTCAAGACATCCCGATATACGCAAAAACTATTAAAGGATTGTGCATAAAAAGTTCGAGGAGGAATATAATAGATAATCCAAGAGTTCAAGTAGTCGGTACTTTATCTGACTTATTATCAGGAAAGGAAACACCTATTAAGTATGAAGACCCAAGAAACCCAATAGTAACTGTTCAAATTTATGGTCAAACCCTAACCAATGCCTTAGTTGATCTTGGAGCTGCAATCAATATATTGACAACCGCTACTTGCCAAAAGCTAGGCATTACATCTGCAGAACTCACCTCCACTCTGCTGGAATTGGCTGATCAGTCTGTGGTTAGGCCGGAAAGAATACTACATGATGTCATGGTCTCGGAGGACTCCTGGGAATACCCAACTAATTTTCTGATAATAAACCCTAAAACTCGACTTGATAGACATCCATTGATCTTAGGAAGACCTTGTCTCACTACTGCTGATACCTATATCGGCTGTCGGCAAGGGAACATGATCATAACCAAGGGGGCGGATATCAAGAATTTAGTACTATATCCCCCAGCGTAGCCAAGCATCACAATAGTTAAAACTAATAGGCACCCTATATCATATCTTACTGACAACATTAGATCTCCATTAACTATACAAGCACTTGAGTTCAAAGACCAAACAGAAGATGATGCCATCAGTAATTTCATTAGTCAAACTGAACTCACATCTCGTACCCAGTGTCATATGATAAAAGCAACATTTGATAACGAAGTAGAAGAGGAACCTCTAAAAGATACACATGATCACACAATCCCTGTCACTTCAGTTGCACATAGTAAAATTGTGGAAATTGAACCTGGAAAGACCTTAAACATTAACGCCGACCTTACACCCAAACAAGAAACAAAGCTCATCCATATGTTAAGGAAATATAAAGAAGCATTTGCATGGGATTACCCTAATATGAAAGGAATTGACCCTCAATTATGTACACACCACATCTACATAGAAAATGATGCAAGACCTATTAGGTAGCCTCAGAGAAGACTAAATCCTCATCTAAAAGAAGTGGTAAAAGCTGAGCTTCAAAAAATTTTAGATGTTAACTTCATCTACCCTATCTCTGATAGTAAATGGGTCTCCTCGCTTGTGGTGGTTCTGAAAAAGAATGGGAAGTGGAGAATCTGCATGGACTACAGGGAGCTAAATAAGGCAACGCAAAAAGATCACTTTCCTCTCCCATTCATCGATCAAGTATTGGACACTTTGGCAGGGGATAAATTCTTTTCTTTTCTCGATGGCTTCAGTGGGTATAACCAAATACAGATTGCCCCTGAAGATCAGGACAAAACTACTTTTACTTGTCCTTGGGAAACATTCGCCTACCGAGTTTTACCTTTTGGCTTATGTAATGCCCCTGCCACATTCCAAAGGGCTATCCTTAGCATTTTTGAAGATCTAATAAATGAAGGACTGGAAGTATATATGGATGACTTTAATCCAATTAGAGATGAGTTTGATCCAGCTTTGGAGACACTAGTAAAAGTCCTACAACGTTGCATAGCTACTAGGCTTTGTTTAAGCCATGAAAAATGTTACATAATGATGACGGAAGGACTTATTTTAGGACACTATATTTCAGCAGCTGACATTCAGGTAGACCCAGCTAAAATCCAAATACTTTTGCTTATTCCTACTCCTACTACTCAAACAGAGGTACATAGCTTTCTTGGATTCTCTGGTTACTACAGAAGATTTATAGAACATTATTCACGTATTGCTACACCATTGTATGCACTAACTGGTAATATTGATTTTCTTTGGATAGAAAAATGTGAACGTGCCTTCAACAATCTAAAGAAGCTCGTATCTATAGCCCCAGTCCTTCAGGGACCGAATTGGGATTTGCCATTCCAGATATCATCTGATGCCTCAGACACAGCCATTGGAGTGGTCCTTGGACAGGAGGAGGATAGAAAACCATATGCAATTTATTACATTAGAAAAAATCTATCCCCTGTTGAATTAAATTATATTGTCACTGAAAAAGAATTTCTAGCTGTTATACATGCTGTCAATAAATTTAGACATTACATTACTGGATATCCTGTTATCCTGTACACAGATCATTCTGCTATAAAATATTTAGCAAACAAGCCTATCACAAATGGAAGAATAACTAGATGGCTGATTTTATTGTAGGAATTTGATATTGCAATCAAGGATCGACCCGGGAAAGAAAACCTGGTAGCTGATTTGCTCTCAAGAATGCCAAAACTAGTCGATGCAGTAGCAGTTGAAGATCAATTTCCAGATGAGCATCTCTTTGCCGTTGTTGTTCAAACACCCTGGTATGCTGATGTTGCCAATTACCTAGAAGTAGGTAAGTTACCAAAGCATCTAACCCCTAATGAGCGAAAACAGATTGTTCAGCGAAGTACCAAATTTTCCTGGAATGGGGGCTATTTGTTTCACACAGGGGCAGACATGCAAATCAGGAGATGCATTCGACAAGAGGAAATTTTTGATATATTGAAAGCATGCCAGGACCAACCATGTGGTGGACATTTCAATGATTGCAGGACTGCACATAAAGTATTACACACTGGGTATTAGTGGCCCACAATTTTCAAAGATTCAAAGAAATTTGTCCAAGCATGTGATAGTTGCTAGAGAGCGAGACGCCGTAGTCAGCTCGATGAGATGCCTTTGAAACCATAGCTAGTGATTGAACCATTTGAGTGTTGGGCTCTTGATTTTGTGGGACCAATAAACCCACCATCAAACCAGAAAAAATACAATTTGGTGGCAACAGAATATGTCACCAAGTGGGTTGAAGCAGAGGCCTTGCCTAGAGCTACAGAATAATCTATTATATCATTCCTGCTCCATCTATTTGTATGTTATGGCCTCCCTAGAGAGATAATTACAGATGGAGGGCCACAGTTTGCTGGAAACAGAATAGTGGCAACACTCAACAATTATCATGTTCAACATAAAATTACCACCCCATATCACCCACAGGAAAATGGGCAAGTAGAAAGCGGCAACAAGATAATAAAAACAATTCTAACAAAAACAGTTGCATCACATAGACGCAATTGGGCTGCTAGACTACCTGAAGCACTGTGGGCTTATAGAACAACATGGAGAAGGACCACTGGTCACTCACCTTACCAGCTAATGTTCAGGAAACAACCTAGTTTTCCTATAGAATTTGAAATCCAGACATTACGAATAGCACAAGAAGTTGGTTTAGACTTAATTGAGGCACAAACTAATTGACTACAATAGATCAATGAGCTGGATGAAATTAGTCTCTTTGCACTTCAACACACTACCCTGATACAGTAGTAGAGAGCTAAATGGCATGATGCTCTCATTAAAAAAAGAGTCTTCCACGAAGGAGACTGGGCTCTTTTATATGATTCTAGGTTTCAGGACTTCCTCGGGAAACTCCAGACTCATTGGCTAGGACCATATGAAATTAAGAAAGTTCATGATAATGGTACCCTTACCCTGATTACTATTGATGGTTCTGGATATACCTTTAAGGCAAACGGCCATCGAGTCCGTCTTTATTGCAAACCACTTACTCGGGAATCCTTCTGCCAACAAGTATGCCAAGATTCAGATATGAAGATCTTAGGGGAGGAAGACAAGTCTTCCTCACTTGTAACTCACTAAGAAATTTACTTTTCCTTACAATTTGTATATAACTTCTTAAATTATTTTTTGTACATATCTTTGCAACAAGTTTTGTTATTTCTGTTGTTCCTTTTTTTCAAAAGGAATAGCACTTTTGGTTTTCTGCTGTTCCTTTTTCTAAAAGGAACAACACTTTGTGTTTTTGCTATTCCTTTCCCAAAAGGAACAACACTTGTGATTTTTGTTGTTCCTTTTCCAAAAGGAACAACACTTTTGATTTTTGTTGTTCCTTTTCCAAAAGGAACAACATTTGTGAGTTTTGCTACAGCACTTGTGATTTGTGTTGTTCCTTTTCCAAAAGGAACAACACGTGATTTTTGTTGTTCCTTTTCCAAAAGGAACAACATTTGTGATTTTTGTAGAATTGAGGCTTCTGTGATCCATCAAAGTTATAAGAAGAGCTTCGGCATAAATCAGTCGACGCGTTTCGAACCTGTTGTCACTCAGGTTGTCCCTAGGCTCCTGTAGGGATATGGCCGAGGTAACGACAAACCAATCTTTGGATTGCAGGTTCTAGCCCACCTGCAATTAGAGAGGGCTCTCTCTTAATGATTTAACTTTGTTGATGATTTTACGGTAGCTTTTGGTTCATGGGTTTTTGTTTGTGTTTGGATGGAAGGATAATGCTTTCAGGCAGAGAGGAAACTCATGAAGTGATAAGTTTCAAACCATTGGGCATGGAGTCATGGGTTAGGATTATCAGTGCGTTTTCTTGGTCATAAAAGGAATATGAAGCAGGAAAGCTGCTCATAACACAATCTTCAACTAAAAGGATGAATGATATATAAGGAATGAGAGGCACTTAAGAATCTCTCACTCAGCTTAACAGAGGGGAGGATGATCTCTATCTAGGAGCAATGAAGAATCCCTGGATAACAGTCTAAGGTTAGGGCAAACATGAGCCATGTGGAATTCATATTTATGCCTAAACAGAGGAAAACATAAAGAAACAACAGAAATTGAGCATAGAGTGTATTTAAACAAATTCTAAGCTAGTATTCTTTTCTGCTATTTAGATGGTAACTTATGAATGGAAAACAGAGGTAAGAAGCACTTATTGAGTTATGCAACAGCACGAGAATTCCATAATCACTCTTCAACAACCGGTAAACACAGTGAACAATCCATTCTCCAAAGCTCATAAGCAGTCTTTGATTATAGAAACTATCAGGCATTATAGTGCGAGACTCTCCTGGAGCAAAATCAGCTAAAGATAGCTTGTTGACCAACCAACCAACCCTTAATACAATATTCAGGGCTGCTTTTATAGTGCAAATATCTTAAAATATTTATTACAATCGACCTAAAATAGGTCTGCAAAAGAGCTTTCTAAACCTAAAACTGTGCCAAAATTAAATGCAGGTAAATATCTATTGAACTGTGTCAGAGGTAGCTGGATCAAAAAAGAGTGAAATGTGGCCCTTGGTGGCTCGATGCAGCACTGATGGAATAAATATGCTTTGGGATCTAGATTTCTTTTCTAGTGTGAGTTAAATGTGCAATAACCATGATTTGAGAGTTTTGAGTGGCTTCGCCCCTTTCTTTGACTTTGCTGGACAGTATTTAATTTTCACCTGCTTTGGGCCGCTGTTAAGATCTTCGCTAATACTCTTCGCCGCTACATTGATGGTCTCCGTCGCTTTCTGATACTCTTTGATGTGTTTTCTTCCTGTAAATTTGATTTGATACTCTTTAATCTCTCTCTCTGGTCTCTCCCTGTCTTCAAATCCATTTCATCGGGAAAAATCGGGAAATTTTGAGCTTTTTCGATGCAAAAAGGGCCAAGGAATCAAAAGATTCCCCAGTATTGCTCATTTCCCGTAGCGATGCGCTTCACGCTAATCGCGCATCGAAAACTGCCTCCGTTTCTCGTTCCGGAGCTCCGAAGGTCGACTTTCATGGTTTCGCGTTTTTTTCTTTTTTCTGGATGCTGACGTTAGCATGAAGTCAACTGTACGGCGGATGACATTAGCGAGGTGATGTGGCAGGGTGACTCATATATTACTGCGATGCGATCAACTTCTTTCGATGCGATCGCAATATCGCGTCGGTGGAGATCGAGAGGGTATTTATTTTGGAAATGCGATGCTTACGACTGCCGATCGCCGATATCGCGATATTGCATCGGGCAAAAAGGAAAGGGGCACACCTATGTGGTAAAAATATTGCGATATGCTGATGTGAGATGGCTCACCAGGATCGGAAGAATATTAAGGCAATTGACAAGGGTTTATTGCAATCGGAAGGAATGAAGATGTGCTTTAGAAGGGTATACGAGGTCTTGGAAAGGGTCTGATAACCTAAAGAGGAATTTTATGCTTTGGAAGGAGTCCAATGCATTAGAAGATGGTTTGAAGGGGCAGCATGAGGGTTCTTGCCAAGTTTCAGATACACTGAGCAATTTCCGGAGGTACTTATGGTTATTTTCAACCAGGGGGAGGGGATTATTTACATAAGGGGATTATCTTCATAGTTTTAGTAAGGGGATGGGGAAAACATAGGGAGTTAAATAATAATGTGAGCAATTAATATGGAGATGACAAGAAAGCGCTAAGTTTCAGAGATCTTAGGCTTCAAAAGGGGCGATAGAACCTTCTAGAAAAAGTAAGGATCCTCTTGGGTGAAGGAAATCTTCACCCAGGCTAATGACATGGAGAATGATGAAACTAAGAGATATCAAGCAAATCTTGACCTCTTTTGGCGAAATTAGTTAATGATTTCGGGAAGATGGATAAAGGGAAGTTAGTTATGCCTAGTTTAAGATTCTTCATATAAAAAATGCTTGATGACTGTGATCTGAGTAGAGATGGTACTTTAAAACATGAACAGACATCAAGATTCTGCAAACTCAAAACTACCTACCCAACCTACTTACCTAACATTTTTTCTTCTTTCAGTTTGGGTGCACTTAGACTTGTAGACCCAGCCTTTCAGCTTTTCTTTTTATGCCTTCCTATCTACAAACTACCCTTTTTTCTTCCAAGGACCAAGATTAAGCAGTTGGGCTCCTGTGATTCTCTACCTATCTAAGAATCTGCCATGTTTAAGCTGTTTGGACAGATTTTCATTCTCTATATTCTAAAACAGGAAATTGAAACCTAGGGAGACCAAGATTAAGCTGTTTGGACCTCCCTTCAGCTGAAAATTCTACAAAACTAGAATGACTCTTCAAAATTGGAAAGGTATTAGATGAACTCTGAGTAGCCTTCTTTGCTTAGAGATTGTTTAACAAATATGGAGCGTTGCAGCATGCAAAGTATGCAAAATTTGGCCCGTAAAATGTCAATCATGAAATATGAGTAACTTGCTGCAGCAGGAGGCTAACAGTGGCTCCACTTGGGGATGGATTTTCCTTGTGAGAAGCCAAGAACAGCAGGTCAGATTGCCTTGATTCTTCTGTTATGGTTGTGCTTTGAACTTGTTAGTGCTGACTGTTGGTTTGTTTTGAACTTTTGGATTGGTAACAGCTCTTTCCTTCACTTGTGCCGCTGTTAAGCTGTAGAGCACTGCCTGCTTTCTTTTGCGTGCTTTAGCATCATGGATTTTTACAAAAATAAAATCAAAATGCTGATATATACAAATATTCTATGTACAGAATATAACACTGCCTTCTCTTTTCAATCAAAAGGATCATTTTAGTGCTTTAGCATTTGGCCATTGACATGGCCTTCTTCAGCTGTGCTGCCATCTGGAGATCTGAGAAAATATGTATTATTGCCTTGCACAACACTAATAGTGTATGGACCTTTCCACAGAAAATCGAATTTTGCATGTTTGCCCTTGTGCTCTCTTCGTGAATCCCATCTTAGAACTTTTCTGCCCACCCAGAAATCTTCTGCTTTAGCCTTCTTATCAAACATCTTTTTGAGTTTTTCTTGCAGTATTTGAGCTCTGTCGAAAACTTGCTCTCTGGTTTGCTGGAGATGAATGGTTTGATTAACTCTTCTCTGCATGTCATTTGGTTCAGCCTGAATTTCCTGCAACAATTTAATAGTAGGAATGCCCAAAGATGAAGGGAATTTGGCTTCCATGCCATATACAAGTTCAGAAGGGCTCATCCTGATGGATTTCTTGGTGGAAAGTCTATCTGCCCATAGAGAATTTGTGAGCTTCCTATGCCAGTTCTTTATGTTTTCCTCCAGCATTTTCTTTATGATATTGATGAGGCTTTTGTTGGAAGATTCGGCCAAGCCATTACCTTGAGGGTAGTAATCTGTGGAGTGGACTAAGGTAATGTGGTATTTATGGCAGAAGTTGATCATATTTTTGGATTTGAAAGCAGCAACGTTGTCAGTGATGATCTTCTCAGGGCAACCGAATATAGAAAGGATATTGCTCTCAAGGAATTGGATAATGGTGGAGTAGTTGGCTTTCCTACATGTAATGGCTTCAATCCACTTAGTGAAATAATCGGTGGCTATTGAAATCTACTTGTGCTAGCCTGAGGAAGAGGGATGAATTTCTCCAATGAAGTCGAGACCCCATTGTTGAAAATGTTTCTCGGTTGAAATGGGCTTAAGGGGCAAGGGCAGTAGTTTTCTTTTCCCTTCAAATATTTGGCATTTGTGGCATGAGACAACAAAATTTTTTTACATCTGCAAATAGAGAGGGCCAATAATAACCAACCCTTAAGATCTTGTCAGCCGTGGACTTCCAATATAAGTGTCCTCCACAGTCCCCTGCATGGAATTCTTTCATGATGCTGTTAGTTTCATTTATAGTTAAAAAATTAAGCAAAATACCTTCATGATTTTTCCAAAACAAAGCACCATCTATGACACAAAATTTTTATGATTTCATCCTTAAAAATATTTTCTTGGTTCTCGACAATCCTGGGGGAGCACACATGTTTAACAATACAAAGCAAATATCAGCATACCATGGGGATTGCAGGAAGGTTTCACTGATATGTGGAGTCGCCAGCTCTGGTTCATTGTTGAGTTGATTAATGTCTAAGGCCTAGAAGTTTGTTTCGGACATTAGTTTGGCTAAACCTTGTCCTTTTATCGGCTTGGTGGGTTTTATTTCAATGTCGTATTCTAGGATGCTGGCAGTCCACTTGCCTCTTTTGCCTTCTAGTCCCTCTTGAGTTAATATATCCTTCACAACAGCGTTAGGGACATAGGAAATCACGTGGGAGTATAAGATGTAAATTCTGAAATCTTTGATGGCTTTGACCAGGGCATAGGCTTGCTTTTCCATAATCTGATATTTCAAGGGTTCATCTCTCAAAGCTCGGCTGAAGAAAGAAATTGGCTTTTCGTTGCCCTGATCATCTTTTTGCAGAAGGACAACAGCGATAGTGTGTTCAGATGCAAAGGAAAAAAAGATAAAATCTTTGTCGAATTGAGGAGTGGTGAGGACAGGCGTCTGAGTTAAGGAAATTTTTATACTCTCAAAAGCCTGCTTGGTTTCAAGAGACCATTTTACCTTGGCATATTTCTTCAACATGTTGCTCAATAGCCTTATTAGCTCGGCTAGGTTTGGGATAAATCTCCTTAGGAAATTGATCTTTCCAAGGAATGCTTGCAGTTCTTTTATGTTTCTTTGAGAGGGGATTTGAAGGATAACTTGAATTCTTTCCGAGTCAATTCTAATCCCATATTTTGATATGATATGCCCTAGAAGCTTGCCTTCCACAAGGGAAAACAGGGACTTCTTAAGATTCAAGGAAATGCCATATTTCCTGCATGTCATGAAAATTTGCCTTAAGTGCTTAAGGTGCTCTTGGTCAGATTTGGAGAATGGGGTCAGGTCATCAAGGTAAACTACGAGGAAATCATGTATCTCCTTGGAAAATGCAATATCCATTTCCCTTTGAAAGGTAGCACTAGCATTTTTCAGCCCGAAGGGCATTTTAACGTACTTAAATGTTCCCCACGGTGTGGTAAAGGCTGTCTTGTCCTGGTCATCCGGGTGAACAAGTATCTGATTAAATCCTGAAAACCCATCTAGTAAAGAAATTCTAGAGGAACCCACTACTCTTTGCAAGATATGGTCCATTTTGAGCAAAGGGTAGTGGTCTTTTAAAGAGACCTGGTTTAAATTTCTCAAGTCTACACACAGTCTTATCTCTCCTGTTTTTTTCCTAGTGGGAACTAAATTAGACACCCATTCATAGAACCTGATGGGTGCAATGATACCTGCTTCAAACATTCTCTTTATTTCCTTTTCGATAAGGGGAAGAAGCATGGGGTTGATTCTCCTAAGTTTCTGTTTGAACGGTTTTTGATTTGGTTTTAAGGGAATGGTATGTTGGATCACTGAGGTGTCATAGGACTTCAAGTCCTCATAACCCGAGGCAAATAAATCTTGGAATTCTTTGAACAAATCCACGTATTTCGGTTTTTGATCAGGGGGCAGATTTTTGGACAGCTTAATCATTCTGGGATGCTCTGCTGTTCCTATGTTGTGTTCTTCTATAGCAGCATTCAAAGGTTCCATCTTTGGATTTTTGGGCACGCCATTGTCATCAAACATGTCTTCCAATGGAGTAAGGCTGGCAGGTAGAAAATTAATCTTTAGATCAATAAACTCATCCTCTGCTTTGGCTGTTTCCTCTAAACAGATTTGTTTCAGCTGTTCTATGTTTGTATTGTTAAAAACAGTTGGGTTAAGGATTTGTTTAGCTATTGCAGCTGTTACAATTAGGTGATTTTCTTCTGCTAGCTGTTGTGAGTCGGTCATGGCATCCATGTCAATGTTTGTGTTGGAAAATTCGTCCTCCAGAGTTAAGAAACTGTTAATCTGGGCATCATTTTGAAATACGTACCAATCCTTCACATTGTTAGGGACCGAAGTTCTGTGTTTTATTTCAGCAGTGAAATGGTGATTTGGTTCAAAGGGAAGCTTGCATGTGCTAGCAAAGGTTTCTAGACTGTGGGCATGAATATTATGATCTCGTGCAATTTTGGCAAGCCTGAATTCACTGAAGGCACTGAGTAATTCGGTGGCAGCAGCTCTGTAAGCTCTCATTCTGCTATCATTAGCAACAAACTTACCTTTCATTTGTTGTATAATCAAGTCAGAGTCACCTAAGATGGAGACTTTAGTAGCTCCCAGGACTTGGAGCAGCTAAAGGCCTAAGAGAAGAGCTTCGTACTCTGCCATGTTGTTTGTACATCTGAAATTGAGTCTATATGCATGGCCTTGTGCGTGATTATCATGTGTATTGTAAATCCATACTCCGGCCCCTGCTCCTAACTTGTTAACAGAGCCATCAAACTCCAAATACCATGTGACTTCCTTTTTGAGGTTTGTATTGAGAGTTTCAGTTGTTTGAGGATCGGGCATACTTACAATTTCTATTTCGGGGTGTTCTTCTTGCTGTTTGTTGGTTGCCTTGGCTGTTGAGACAATTTCATGGGTATTGGCAACCGATTTCTCATTGATGTACGTTTTTGGCTCCAAGGATAACGGTTTATCATTAGTTGGAGGGCTGGTGTTATCATTGAATAAAATAAAAGAATTCATATCGGAATGGATTGAGTAAATTGAAAAATTTTGGGGCTTTTCCTCACTGCTTACCACATACTTCATTAATGTTTCTCTATATAGTCTCTTTGGTTGCCCAAAGACAGATATAGTGGCATAAGAGAGGTCGAGTTGAAGGGACCCTTGCAATTTTTCTCCCCACGATTTGGATAGGAGCATGCCATACTTTGTGGGAATGTTGGAGACTACTACGTCCATTAAGATTGTCTTGTTGGGGAATTGGACTAGAGAGACATAAAGGTCTTTGATCAAGCCTAAACATTTGACTTGACTTGAGTCAAAGGAATACAGATCTTTGTATGGTCTTGTGACATCAAGGTTCAACCTTTCCATTACAGCTTTGGGCATAAGGTTATGTGCAATACCTGAGTCAAACATAACATTATGCAGTATTTTGTCATGTATGTGCAGACTGACATAAAACGGTGGAACAAGTCCATATGTTGATTTTCTGTTAACTTGTGGACCAAACAACAACTCTGGGGTATCATCTAAAACATTCACATCATCCCTTACCTCTGGTAGTTGAAGTGACCTTTGAATTTGTTGCCTATATACATCATGTTTGGCAAGTTCTGAGAGGGGAATGGAAATCTTGAGTTTTCCAATCTCTGCTTCTAAACTGAATGGTTTTTCCAATGAGTTCTTGGCGTTGATAGTGGTGAATTTCTCTTTTTCAGGCATACTCTCTATGTTTTCTTTTGGAATGTCAATGTCATGATGTATGACAGTTTGTGGTATTTCTGTTTTGTGAAGATTTTTAGGAGTGCTATTTAGATCTTTTTTTTGGGAAGAGGGAGGTAGAGGCTGATCAATAGGAGAGTGTGTGTCTATTACATCCTCCAGAGTTACCTGATGCGGGATTGGGACAGAGTTGTTAGTTGGTTGATTATTGGTGATATTTCCTTTAATTTTGTTGAGTTGTTTGCTATCTTTCGTTCTGCTAGATGGGGGAACATCAATAGTTCTCGTTCTTAATTTGTATTGTTTGTGTACCTCGTACACAGCAGTATCATAGCCTTGTTTAAAATCGAAAGACTCTCCCGACTTGGTGTGAAATTGTTTTGCATCAAGGTATGGTCGGTCTTCTTCCATAAGAAATATTGTTGTTCATTTTCCGAATCTATCAAATTCATATGAGTCTCATCTGTGGGCTCAGTGGATGTAGATGCCTCCGCATAGTTTTCTTGAAAAGGAGGCCTAATATCATGGTCGGCACTGGCCCTTCCAGCATTTGTGTTTTGAGTTTTTCTAAAGTTCGGGTTCCTTATGGCATTGGGCTGTTCACCTTCCCATGAAGTTTTCCTCTCCACAGTTTCTACTCTATCTCCCAGCCTGTGGATGCCACTGATGATAGCATCTAGCTGCTGATCGAAGGCTGAGGGTTCTTCTTTGAAAGTGGTTCTTCTCTCAGTTCTAGCTCTATTTCTTTTAGCAATTAGATTTTCTTCCACACTAACAGCAACATCTTGCATTTCTACAAGGTTTTGAGGGGCCCTTTCCCTTAGCTGATATGCCATCTCAGCATCAAAGCCATCAGGGAATTTGTACAAAGCGAGATCAGGTGGAGGTCTTAAATTTTGTGCTATTGCACTATAAACATTATTAAACCTTGCACAGTAATCCAAAACTGTTTCCTAAGGTCCTCTTTTGATAGTATCATACTCAGATAGTATGTGCAGGGGGTCTTTCTCTTTCTCCCATCTGTTAATAAATGCCTGGTATAAGGCTTGATGGTTTAATATGGAGTTGGGTGTAAGTGCCCTTAACCAGGTTCTGACATCACCGGTCAAACTTTGGACAAAAATATTCATTCTTACACTGTCATCATCAATTTCATAACTCTCGAAATAATCCTGCATTTTCTTTGTATGTTGTAGGGTGGTGTAGGTGTTTGTGCCATCAAAATAGATGATTTTTGTCTAGTAGTCCTGAGGCATAGCCACGAGATTAGCAGGCAACTGTAAGGGTGCATATCTAGCCATGATGATGGGGATAAGTGGAAAAGGTAGGGCAGTGGGGATAACAGGAACAACCGGGGTAGAAGGAGTAATAGTGGTAACAGGAGTATAGGATGGAGGTGTAGAAGAGTTGCTTGGAGAAGGGGGTGAAGAATCAGGGGAAATTGGAGTTGACCGGAATAAAACTTTGACAGGGGTTGGAACACTGCTTGGCTGAACTGTTTCAGGACTCGCAGCAGTTGGGTCTTCTTTTTGCTTTTGTTTTCTAATGATCTTAGGAATTAAATTCGGATTTTTAAAAGCAGCTGGGCTATTTGGATCAGGATTTGATCGTGTATTACGTGTTTTCTTCTTAGGAGCCAGCTTCTACTCTATTTTGTGGGAACTTTTTCTAAAAACAAATGTCGACCGAGGCTTTCAAAGGCCAGTTTCTTCCTCTGTGGGGCTGCAGACTGGTTTAGTGAGATTATCTGAGGAGTTCCCCAGTGGAGTCACCATTATGTTATCACTCAGGTTGTCCCTAGGCTCATGTAGGGATACGGACGAGGTAACCACAAACCAATCTTTGGATTGCAGGTTCTAGCCCACCTGCAATCAGAGAGGGCTCTCTCTTAATGATTTAACTTTTTTGATGATTTTAGGCTAGCTTTTGGTCAGGGGTTTTTGTTTGTGTTTGGATGGAAGGATAATCCTTTCAGGCAGAGAGGCAATTAATGAAGTGATAAGTTTCAAACCATTGGGCATGGAGTCATGGGTTAGGATTATCAGTGCATTTTCTTGGTCATAAATGGAATATGAAGCAGGAAAGCTACTCGTAACACAATCTTCAACTAAAAGGATGAATGATATATAAGGAATGAGAGGCACTTAAGAATCTCTCACTCAGCTTAACAGAGGGGAGGATGATCTCTATCTAGGAGCAATGAAGAATCCCTGGATAACTGTCTAAGGTTAGGGCAAACATGAGCCATGTGGAATTCATATTTATGCCTAAACAGAGGAAAACATAAAGAAACAACAAAAATTGAGCATAGCGTGTATTTAAACAAATTCTAAGCTAGTCTTCTTTTCTGTTGTTTAGATGGTAACTTATGAATGGAAAACAGAGGTAAGAAGCACTTATTGAGTTATGCAACAGCATGAGAATTCCATAATCACTCTTCAACCAGTAAACAAAGTGAACAATCCATTCTCCAAAGCTCATAAGTAATCTTTGATTATAGAAACTATCAGGTATTACAGTGCGAGTCTCTCCTAGACAAAAATTAGCTAAAGCTAGCTTGTTGACCAACCAACCAACCCTTAATATAGTATTGAGGGTTGCTTTTATAGTGAAAATATCTTAAAATATTTATTACAATCGACCTAAAATAGGTCTTCAAAAGAGCTTTCTAGACCTAAAACTGTGCCAAAATTAAATGCAGGTAAATATCTATTGAACTGTGTCAGAGGTAGCTGGATCAAAAAAGAGTGAAATGTGGCCCTTGGTGGCTCGATGCAGCACTGATGGAATAACTATGCTTTGGGATTTGCATTTCTATTCTGGTGTGAGTTAAATGTGTAATAACCATGATTTGAGAGCTTTGAGTGGCTTTGCCCCTTTCTTTGACTTTGCTGGACGGTATTTAATTTTCACCTGCTTTGGGCCATTGTTAAGATCTTCGCTGATACTCTTCACCGCTACATTTATGGTCTCCGCCACTTTCTGATACTCTTTGACGTGTTTTCTCTCAGTAAATTTGATCTGATACTCTTTAATCTCTGTCTCTGGTCTCTCCCTGTCTTCAAATCGATTTCATCGGGCAAAATCGGGCAATTTCGGGCTTTTTCGGTGCAAAAAGGGACAAGGAATCAAAAGATTCCCTAAAGATTCCCCAATATCGCTCATTTCCCGTAAAGATGTGTGATTAGTGCTTCGCGCTAATCGCTCATCGAAAACTGCCTCCGTTTCTCATTCCGGAGCTCTGAAGCTCGACTTTCACGCTTGCACGTTTTTTTCTTTTTTTTCTGGATGCTGACGTCAGCATGACATCAGCGAGGTGACGTGGTAGGGTGACTCATATATTACTGCGATGCATTCAACTTCTTCCGATGCGATCGCAATATCGCGTTGGCGGAGATCGAGAGGGTATTTATTTTGGAAATGCGATGCTTGCGACTGCCGATCGCCGATATCGCGATATCACATCGGGAAAAAAGGAAAGGGGCACATCTATGTGGTAAAAATATTGCGATATGCCGATGCGAGATGGCTCACCGGGATCGAAAGAATATTAAGGCAATCGGCAAGGGTTTATTGCAATCAGAAGGAATGAAGATGTGCTTTAGAAGGGTATACGAGGTCTTGGAAGGGGTCTGATAACCTAAAGAGTAATTTTATGCTTTGGAAGGAGTCCAGTGCATTAGAAGATCGTTTGAAGGGGCAACATGAGGGTTCTTGCCAAGTTTCAGAAACATTGAGCAATTTCCGGAGGTACTTATGGTTATTTTCAACCAGGGGGAGGGGATTATTTACATAAGGGGATTATCTTCATAGTTTTAGTAAGGAGATGGGGAAAACATAGGGAGTTAAATAATAATTTCAGCACTTAATATGGATATGACAAGAAAGCGCTAAGTTTCAGAGATCTTAGGCTTCAAAAGGGGAGATAGAACCTTCTAGAAAAGGTAAGGATCCTCTTGGGTGAAGGAAATATTCACCCAGGCTAATGACATGGAGAATGATGAAACTAAGAGATATCAAGCAGATCTTGACCTCTTTTGGGGAAATTAGTTAATGATTTCGGGAAGATGGAGAAAGGGAAGTTAGCTATGCCTGGTTTAAGCTTCTTCATATAAAAAATGCTTGATGACTGTGATCTGAGTAGAGATGGTACTTTAAAACATGAACAGACATCAAGATTCTGCAACCTCAAAACTACCTACCCAGCCTACTTACCTAATATTTTTTCTTCTTTCAGTTTCGGTGCACTTAGACTTGCAGACCCAGCATTTCAGCTTTTCTTTTTATGTCTTCTTATCTACAAACTACCCTTTTTCTTCCAAGGGCCCAGATTAAGAAGCTGGGCTCCTTTGATTCTCTACCTATCTAAGAATCTGCCAAGTTTAAGCTGTTTGGACAAGTTTTCATTATCTATATTCTAAAACAAGAAATTGAAACCTAGGGAGACCAAGATTAAGCTGTTTGGACCTCCCTTCAGTTGAAAATTCTACAAAACTGGAATGACTCTTCAAAATTGGAAAGGAATTAGATGAAA
Source organism: Pinus taeda (assembly GCA_000404065.3). NCBI lineage: Eukaryota > Viridiplantae > Streptophyta > Pinopsida > Pinales > Pinaceae > Pinus > Pinus taeda. Next base: position 179,793 of record APFE031613989.1, read on the forward strand.
TCTGAGTAGCCTTCTTTGCTTAGTGACTGTTTAACAAATATGGAGCATTGCAACATGCAAAGTATGACATATTTGGCCCGTAAAATGTCAATCATGAAATATGAGTAACCTGCTATAGCAGGAGGCTAACAGAACCAACTAGTGTGGTTCATCGTCAGGAGAAGTTCGAAACGCGTCGACAAAGGTCTTTCTATATGTGATTTACGCCGAAGCTCTTCTTATAAATTTGTGATTTTTGCTGTTCCTTTTCCAAAAGGAACAACACTTGTGATTTTTGTTGTTCCTTTTCCAAAAGGAAGAACACTTGCGATTTTTGCGGTTCCTTTTTCAAAAGGAACAACACTTGTGTTTTGCTATTCCTTTTTCAAAAGGAACAACACTTGTGTGCTTTGCTGTTCGTTTTTCAAAAGGAACAACACTTGTGTGTTTTTGTTGTTTCTTTTCCAAAAGGAACAACACTTTTTGATTTCTGCCGGTCCTTTTTCAAAGCAATGACACTTGTTTGATTTTGTTGTTCCTTTTCAAAAGGAACAACACTGTTGATTTCTACTGTTCCTTTCTCCAAACGAACAACATTTGTGAACTGTTGTTGTGCCCTCCCTCGAAAGGAAAACTACTCATATGATTTTGAAACAGCTTGTTCTTTCTATTCTAAATTAAGGATGCTTACTCTTAATGTTCTTTCAAGTCTTTTTGAATACGGCTATGCACTTATGTGATGGAAACAAAAACACAACATACGAAAATCAGTAAATCATAAATCGCTATCTTTATAAGAGACTGCCCTGAATTCGTGAAAGGACGTAGGGAAAGACATGCTTATTCATCATCTTTTGCTACCATTGTCCTACCAACTACGTTCTGATTGGTTATCTGTATCATGATGGTTCCTTCTTTTTTTTAATCTTGTTTGATTATCATTCAACAATAAGACCAAAGGATCTATACCTTTCTATTGGGATATTAAGACTTATTCCACCATTCCTACTCTTAAGGAGTGTTGAACCACCCTTTGTGTATAAACAGGAAAGGCTCTTTATTAAAAACAAGAAGAAAAAGAAGGAAGCAAAACACGGTTTCTAAAAATTGTCAAAGTGTAGGATAGGAAGTCTCATTACGAGCTAGCCTACCATGATCACCAGGACGGAAGCGAAGTGGCATTCCCACTATGGCCACCACACCTGGGAAATGGTCCAAAAGGTATGTCAAACAAATAACCCTTGGAATAGGATGTCTCATCACGAGCCGGCCTGCCCACTACTCGCTCCTTCCTCGTGAATGGCGTTATGACTAACTGGTCACCAAGCCAGCATAGTGGCCTACATTTTGACATTACACAACACTTCCTAGCATACACAAAGGACTATGGTTCTAGGGGTGAAACAAACAACTCTGCCAAGGTTATGGACACCTGTCAGCAACAGAGCATTGTTAATGGTATTGAAGTCGTATTTTTACACCAATAGGTAAGAAGATTGCATCCTCTTGTTTCTTATGCCATGGTAATTAATTATATAATATTACCCAACCATATAGCGCATGACTATATATTATTGCCAATCATTACAGAGCTAGTGACAGTGACCGCATGAGACTCTCTATTTATGGAAAATGTCTTATCCCCGAACTTCCATCAAATCCCCACAGTCCCTTACGTATTAAAGCGATGTAACTTTATACCTCGATTTCAGTAATAGGCTATTTTTTTAAGCATGGCATATTGCCATATGCTGCTCCATAAAGACCTCACGGCAGAACAAACGCTACTTCTTTATTTGACGGCTGGGACATCCTATCACATTGCGGGGGGGAGGTAGCCTCATCATTCCCCAGAGCACGTGTCAGTCCGTTATTTGAGAAATTGTGTACTCGGGCACAACACGGCTCAACCATATTATCTTTTTCTATTTTTGTTTTCTTCTGCATGAGCTGTTGTTCAAAGCCATTTCTACAACATACGTCATAGCATTAGAAGTTGAACGAGTAATACGCCACTAGCTTCTCTGCATTTCAACAAACAGCTGCCGTTCCTTTGAGAATTTGCAGTGAAACTATGGGAGGAAGGTCAGTTCACCGAAGAATCCTGAAGAAAGCAGGATGGTTGACCTATCTCAACCACCTGAAGGAGTCTAATGAAATAGTAGAGATAAAATTTTTACAAAATTTACAGGAAGACTATTCCACAGTAAGAGAAAGGCGAATAGCAGTCACCGATGACATAATAGAAAGAGTCTCGGGACTACCAGCCACTGGACCAGTATGGACAATAAAGAAGGAAAGGCTGCAGAAGATTTTAGAAATCTTTTAGGACGAGGGCCAGAGTTTGACAATTCGAGGAAAAGGGGTGCTGCTAGCAACGCTAGGAGAGCCATGGGCGAAATTGACAAAAATCATCCAAAGCTAGATCACCTGTGAAGGCAGAAAAGACGTGGTAAGACCACGACATCTTAAACTCCTAGCTGTCTTAAAACAGAAATGTTCTATGAATTCACCTGCATTGTTGAATTCACTATTGCATGACGTTTCACGAAGTATGAAAAGGGCACAACACATAGAATCAGTCGTTGGCCACCACGTATTAATTTGGTTGATAGTTAATTATAGTCTCACCCAGTAGCAAAGCAGCTAGGAAGAACTAATTACCATCATCAATGGAGGGACAACCACATCGGGACGCCCGAAAAAACGAAAACAAGTTGCTAGCACACCCCAACGTTCAGAAAAATGGAAGCAAGACACTTGCACAGAGGAGCAACCTGAAAAATGATCTGAAAAATGGAAACATGATGCTAGTACACCCGAACAACCAGAAAAACGTAGAAAATCGGCAAGGCTCGCATGGCTATGAGGAGGGCTGGAGAAGCCCCAAGAAGGAACGAGCCAAGCAATAGAAATCGAAGATGAGTAGTCTGCAAAGACAGAAACGAAAGAAGAAAATGACGAGGAAGTAGAGCAGGCTCCAGAGACAGAAACGGAAGAAGAAATCGACGAGGAAGCAGAGAAGTCTGCAGAGACAAAAACAGAAGAAGAAGACGTCGAGGAAGAAGAGCAGTCTGCAGAGGCAGAAATAGAAGAAGAAGAAGAGGAGGCAGAGCAATCTGCAGGGAGAGAAGAAGAAAAGGATGAGCAGTCTGAAGAGGAAGGAGACGAGAGAAAAGAAGCTGAGCAGTCCGAGCAGGAGGAAGGAATGGAATAGCAAGAAGGTAGCCCATTACAAGACCCATTAGGGGAAGATGAATTGGCCAACATTTTGGCCAATATGGGCGAATATGGCCAACCCTTGAGTCCATCAAACCTCCATGCCATAGAGAAAGCCCAGAAGAAAGATGCACCCAAGGAATTGCATGCAGAAGAGGCAGAAGTAGATAATTTTTCGATTCATAATGAGAAGATATCAGAAAACACTGAGCAGGAACAACCCGTTCCTAATGAGAAGGCACTAGAAGAAAGTTCGGAGTAAATAAGGGCAGAAGAAGAATTAGCCCAAGAAACAACAGAGCCAAGTAAGGTTCTTACCCTGGAATAGCCACCCCAGGGAGAAAATCAGGAAGCTAGCCACAGTCCAAACCGCAGCGAACAACCTGTTGTTCTCAGGGAATTTAGACTTCTGTGATCCATAACAATTGTTTAGAGAATCTTCGGCGAAATCACATCATTAATCATTTGTCGACGTGTTTCGAACCAACTAGTGTGGTTCATCGTCAGGACAAGTTGAAGATACAGATCCAGTTTAGCGAGATAAATAGTCTAAGCAGTGACTCTAACGGCTAAAAAGACTAACGGCTACTTTTGACTCAAGGACCCCAGTCAAACTTCCTTTAACTAATTTAATATTACTTTACTATTATATTCATGTAGCTAGGTTAACCATGTAAAAAATAAAATAGGTTAGTCATTTATTTATCAATT
>APFE031613989.1:184319-201281 GCA_000404065.3 Pinus taeda
TTAGAGCTAACAAAAATGAATAAATGAAAAAATATAATATTGATTAATTCCTTTATTTCGAAAATACCTATTTTATATTAATTAATTATAAATATATTTATACAAATAGGTTGTTAAGAATCTTAGGTTTATACGAAGATGAACTTACAATCTAAGGATAGTTCAAGATATTTTTAATTATTCGCTTACTAAATAAAATATATATATTATGCTTAATATTCCTAGGTTGCCAATATATATAAATCAAACAATTTTAATGGAAGGTTTACACTAAATTAAATAATCTGCGAATATAAAGGGAATAGAGGGGATGGAATAATTAAAATGGGGAACAAATCAAATCAAGAGAAGAAACGGGAAAATAATTTAACAAACCAAGGGAAAACAACCCCAAAGGGAAGGAAACTAGAAACACTGAGAACTAACCAAGAAGGAACTTGCAAAGGCTAGGAAGACAGGGCTGGGACCCAGCAACTATTGATCTTCCAGCCATCATCCCTATTAAGATTATTTGACCTTTTTTCAATCTCCAGGGCCTCTCTGAACTTGCGATGGTGAAACTGAGCAACCTTAGCAATGGCTTGAGTCTTTTCGATACACACATGATGCATCGTCTTCTCGCCATGTTCAGCCAGGGCTGAGGATTTGGTCCTACCATGCCTCAAGTCTGCTGAATGCTCTCTAATCCTCTGATTGATAGAGCGACCTGTCTCACCAATATATGGAATCCCACAAGAACAAGGAATGACATAAACTCCCTTGATGTCTTTAGGGTCAATAGGATCTTTCACAAACCTGAGGGAGCTACGGATAGTATTAAGAGGTCCAAAAGTTGCGGGTACATCAAACTTTCTCAGAATCCTCGCAATCCTATCCGTGATCCCTTGGATATAAGGGAGGTTAACCCCCATGGCACGACCATTGGACTCCCTACTGATTGACGGCTCCTTCTTGGCCTTGAGGAAGGCCTTTTGACCCAGGTGTCTCTTGTAACCATTTTTCACAAAGACATCTAGGAGATGAGCCTTCTCCCTTTCCAAGCTCTCTTCATCAGAGATTCTAACAGCACGGGTGGCAAGTGTGCTTAGAACCCCTAACTTTTGAGCTGGGAAATGATGGGAAGAAGCATGCAAGTACTACTCAGTATGAGTCTTCTTCCTAAACACTTGATGAGAAAAGGAACCATCCGCTTTCTTAGAGATGAGAACATCCAAGAACGGAAGACAACCATTTTCTTCTTTTTCCATCATGTATTTTATGGCGGCGGATTGGTTATTAAGATGATTGAAGAAATGATCCAGCTCATCAGGACCATGAGACCAGACAACACCAGTGTCATCAACGAATCTTTTCCAAAGCTTCGGAAGGAGACGAGAGGAGGCCAAAGCCTTAGACTCAAAATCCTCCATAAAGAGATTAGCAACTACCGGGGACAAGGGGGAGCCCATGGCAACCCCACAAGTCTACTCATAGAATTCTCCTTCGAAGCTTAAAAAGGTGGAGGTAAGGCAAAGCTCAACCAACTTCGCCGTATCATGGTCGGTGAGCTTATAAATCACCTTCATGGCCTCATTGATTGGAATACAGGTGTAAAGAGATACCACGTCGAAAATTAACAGAATGTCCTCGGGCTCAAGCTTAATCCTCTTAAGATAATCAATAAAGGAAGCCGAGTCTTTGACGAGGGACTCAGTATTCCCAACCAAGGGCCTCAATTTAGCAGCAAGGAACTTGTCCAAGAGGTAAGTTGGACCTCCTATGGTGTTGACAATGGGTCTCAAGGTTACCCCTTCCTTATGGACCTTTGGAAGGCCATAAATCCTAGGAGGAATGGGGTTTCCCTCAATAAGCTTCTGGGATAGAGGAATAGTGGAATTGCAAGATTTTATCGCAAGAGCGACTGCTCTGGATACCTTCTTAAGGGGATTCTTCGAAAGCTTCTTGTAACTCCCACTATTACAGAGATGATCTAGCATCTTATTTCTGTAATCACTTCTATCCATGATTACGGTAGCCCCACCCTTATCAGCTTTTAAGACCACGATTTCACGATTCTTGTTCAAGGCCTTCAAAGCCTCAAACTCAGCCTTACTGATATTGCTACAGGGAGGCTTAGCTCTCCTTAGGGCCACGGCACAATCTTGCCTAATCATGTCTTTAATCTTATCCGGAAGGTTCTTAATGCCAAATTCTACATCACAAATGATGTCATCAACTGGGACTTTTTTGGGTGCTAAGGCAAAGTTAAGACCCTTCCCTAAGAGACTAAAAACCGCAGGCAGAAAGGAAAATCTAGATAGATTTAATACCTTATTGCCCTGAGGGAGAGGACCCGAAACTCTCACAAAACTACCCTTGCTTCCAATACTACCATTAAGGCTAATATTCCCATTTATAGCTTTATTATTACGACCCTTTTTATAATTAATAAATTTACAACCATTATTATCATTAACTAAATCATGATCATTTTTAATATCTTCATCATAATGGTTATTAAGGTAATCCTTATTAATAATATTATCATGTCTATCTCCATTAATGTCATCATTAATATTATTATCATCGCCCTTATTAATATTATTATCATGTCTATCTCCATTAATATTATTATTAATACTCTTAATATCTACGTTAATAATATTATCATCACCTTTACCATTACCGTTATTACCATAATCATCTTTATTGTTTTTAACATAAAAGTTCATAAGGTAATCCCCATTATTATTATCATGTCTATCTCCACTAATGTCATCATTAATATTATTATCTACATTAATACTCTTAATATCTTCATTAATATTATTATCATCGCCCTTATTAATATTATTATCATGTCTATCTCCATTAATCTTATTATCTACAATAATACTCTTAAAATCTACATTAATAATATTATCATCACCTTTGCCATTACCGTTATTACCATAATCATCTTTATTGTTTTTAACATAAAAGTTCATAAGGTAATCCCCATTATTATTATCACCAAATCTATCCCTTTTAATATTAACACTCCTACCCCTAATGTTAAAACCCTCCAACATATCTGAATTACAACTAACAGCCCAACCTTTCAAACCATCGGAACAGCTAACTCCCGCGGTGCTCTCAAGGGATAACTCACCTTTATCCACCGAAACCTGCTCCTGGGAACCCGCAATCCAATTACAGCGCGTCTTAGGTTCATTGGAGACGTTCAAACTGGAGCATGTGTGGGCCGAAATGCTCAGAACTTTTACACCGGTGCATAACTGTTCAGTAACAGCACTGTCCTGTTCATTCTTTCCATACAAACCACCAGCAACCAACGAGGATCCAATGGCCCGAGATTTCTGATACTTGACCAGAGAGTGCTCAAATGGATCCGCAGACCTCTCACCCGATTCTTCAGTCAGACAAGCTGAGTCCTCCAGATCGACCGCGCTTAGAACCTGTTGAGACATGATCAGGAAACCATGGGAATGGCCATCAATGATAGAACATGCATCGTTCTGTCCAAAATCAACCTCACCCTGCGGAGACCGAAGACCGACGCTGAATGAGGCGTGATTGATTGGACCAGTGTGCAGACTTGCCATGACCCTGCTAATATCAGAATCTCCCTCCAATCGATCATAGCCAGCTGTGGGTGGATCAAGACATCTCGCAGAAGAGCTGCTTAAAACCCAGGACCTCAGGGAGGAGACCTATTTAACCGAGATCCAACTCCTCGAGCCCTTGTCAGAAGAAAGACCTGAGTACAGATCAGAGCCACCAGAGAGTTTATCAAACTTGGCAGACTGCCTCATCTTCAGCAACTCTTCTAATCTCATGGCCTTCAATGCTGAACACGCATCAATTCTAGACCAGAGAGATGCCGGGAAATCATTTGACAACTCCAGATGAGCAGCCAAAAGAAGCCTGGACAGATGATCCAAACCCTTCCTTATTCTGCCAATCTTAGATCTGACCAACCCTAAGCTGGCCTTCAGAAAAACACCCAGATTTCTAGGCACATTAAGGCTATGCTTAATCCTGGAAAAACTAGGAATAACCGAAGAGTCTCTACAACGCTTAAGAAACACTAGATCAGACTTCAACTTAGTGACCTGCATGCGTGTCTGCTTGAAATGATGAACATTTTTAGCAGCGGCTTCTCCGTGCAGGGAAATTATCAGGGAATTTAGACTTCTATGATCCATAACAATTGCTTAGAGAATCTTCGGCGAAATCACATCATTAATCATTTGTCGACGTGTTTTGAACCAACTTGTGTGGTTCATCGTCACGACAAGTTGAAGATACAGATCTAGTTTGAACGTCTCCAACGAACCTAAGACGCACTCTAATCGGATTGCGGGTTCCCAGGAGCAAGTTTCGGTGGATAAAGGTGAGTTATCCCTTGAGAGCACCGCGGGAGTTAGCTGTTCCGATGGTTTGAAAGGTTGGGCCGTTAGTTGTAATTCAGATATTTCGGAGGGTTTTAACATTAGGGGTAGGAGCGTTAATATTAAAAGGGATAGATTCGGTGATAATAATAATGGGGATTGCCTTATGAACTTTTATGTTAAAAACAATAAAGATGATTATGGTAATAACGGTAATGGTAAAGGTGATTATAATATTATTAATGTAGATGTTAAGAGTATTATTGTAGATAATAAGATTAATGGAGATAGACATGATAATAATATTAATAAGGGCGATGATAATAATATTAATGAAGATATTAAGAGTATTAATGTAGATAATAATATTAATGATGACATTAGTGGAGATAGACATGATAATAATAATGGGGATTACCTTATGAACTTTTATGTTAAAAACAATAAAGATGATTATGGTAATAACGGTAATGGTAAAGGTGATGATAATATTATTAACATAGATATTAAGAGTATTAATAATAATATTAATGGAGATAGACATGATAATAATATTAATGAAGATATTAAGAGTATTAATGTAGATAATAATATTAATGATGACATTAATGGAGATAGACATGATAATATTATTAATAAGGATTACCTTAATAACCATTATGATGAAGATATTAAAAATGATCATGATTTAGTTAATGATAATACTGGTTGTAAATTTATTAATTATAAAAAGGGTCATAATAATAAAGCTATAAATGGGAATATTAGCCTTAATGGTAGTATTGGAAGCAAGGGTAGTTCTGTGAGAGTTTCGGGTCCTCTTCCTCAGGGCAATAAGGTATTAAATCTGTGTAGTTTTTCCTTTCCGCCTACGGTTTTTAGTCTCTTAGGGAAGGGTCTTAACTTTGCCTTAGCACCCAGAAAAATACCGGCTGATGACATCATTTGTGATGTAGAATTTGGCATTAAGAACCTTCCGGATAATATTAAAGACACGATTAGGCAAGATTTTGCCGTGGCCCTAAGGAGAGCTAAGCCTCCCCATAGCAATATCAGCAAGGCTGGGTTTAAGGCTTTAAAGGCCTTGAACAAGAATCGTGAAATCGTGGCCTTAAAAGCTGATAAGGGTGGGGCTACCGTCATCATGGATAGAAGTGATTACAGAAATAAGATTCTAGATCATCTTTGTAATAGTGGGAGTTACAATAAGCTTTCGAAGAATCCCCTTAAGAAGGTATCCAGAGCAGTCGCTCTTGCGATAAAATCTTGCAATTCCACTATTCCTCTATCCCAGAAGCTTATTGAGGGAAACCCCATTGCTCCTAGGATTTATGGCCTTCCAAAGGTCCATAAGGAAGGGGTACCCTTGAGACCCATTGTCAACACCATAGGTGGTTCGAATTACCTCTTGCCCAAGTTCCTTGCTGCTAAATTGAGGCCCTTGGCTGGGAATACTGAGTCCTTCGTCAAAGACTCGGCTTCCTTTATTGATGATCTTAAGAGGATTAAGCTTGAGCCCGAGGACATTCTGGTAAGTTTCGACGTGGTATCTCTTTACACCTGTATTCCAATCAATGAGGCCATGAAGGAGATTTATAAGCTCACCGACCATGATACGGTGAAGTTGGTTGAGCTTTGCCTTACCTCCACCTTTTTCAGCCTCGAAGGAGAATCCTATGAGCAGAATTGTGGGGTTGCCATGGGCTCCCCCTTGTCCCCAGTAGTCGCTAATCTCTTTATGGAGGATTTTGAGTCTAAGGCTTTGGCCTCCTCTCGTCTCCTTCCGAAGCTTTGGAAAAGATTCGTTGATGACACTCGTGTTGTCTGGTCTCATGGTCCTGATGAGCTGGATCATTTCTTCAATCATCTTAATAACCAATCCGCCGCCATAAAATTCACGATGGAAAAAGAAGACAATGGTTGTCTTCCGTTCTTGGATGTTCTCATCTCTAAGAAAGTGGATGGTTCCTTTTCTCATCAAGTGTTTAGGAAGAAGACTCATACTGAGCAGTACTTGCATGCTTCTTCCCATCATTTCCCAGCTCAAAAGTTAGGGGTTATAAGCACACTTGCCACCCGTGCTATTAGAATGTCTGATGAAGAGAGCTTGGAAAGGGAGAAGGCTCATCTCCTAGATGTCTTTGTGAAAAATGGTTACAAGAGACACCTGGGTCAAAAGGCCTTCGTCAAAGCCAAGAAGGAGCCGTCAATCCGTAGGGAGTCCAATGGTCATGCCATGGGGGTTAACCTCCCATATATCCAAGGGACCACGGATAGGATTGCGAGGATTCTGAGAAAGTTTGATGTACCCACAACTTTTAGACCTCTTAATACTATCCGTAGCTCCCTCAAGTCTATGAAAGATCCTATTGACCCTAAAGACATGAAGGGAGTTTATGTCATTCCTTGTTCTTGTGGGATTCCATATATTGGTGAGAAAGGTCGCTCTATCAATCAGAGGATTAGCGAGCATTCAGAAGACTTGAGGTATGGTAGGACCAAATCCTCAGCCTCGGCTGAACATGCCGAGAAGACGATGCATCATGTGTGTATCGAAGATACTCATGTCATTGCTAAGGTTTCTCAGTTTCACCATCGCAAGTTCAGAGAGCCCCTGGAGATTGAAAAAAGGCCGAATAATCTTAATAGGGATGATGGCTGGAAGATCAGTAGCTGCTGGGTCCTAGCCCTGTCTTCCTAGACTCTGCAAGTTCCTTATTGGTTAGTTCTCAGTGTTTCTGGTTTCCTTCCCTTTGGGGTTGTTTTCCCTTGGTTTGTTAAATTATTTTCTTGTTTTTTCTCTTGATTTGATTTGTTCCCCTTTTTAATTATTCCATCCCCTCTATTCCCTTTATATTCGCAGATTATTTAATTTAGTGTAAACCTTCCATTAAAATTGTTTGATTTATATATATTGACAACCTAGGAATATTAAGCATAATGTATATATTTTATTTAGTAAGCGAATAACTAAAAATATCTTGAACTATCCTTAGATTGTAAGTTCATCTTCGTATAAACCTAAGATTCTTAACAACCTATTTGTATAAATATATTTATAATTAATTAATACATAAAATAGGTATTTTCGAAATAAAGGAACTAATCAATATTATATTTTTTCATTTATTCATTTTTGTAAGTTCTAAGTACATTTAAACTAACCGTATTAAAAAGATATATATATATTTTTTTTAATTATATTTTTTTATCTATTAATTTATATAAATATATATAATATTTAATAAATAAACATTATAAAATATAATTAGAATGTTGAGGTAATGAAAAATATCAATCTATATATATCATATATATATATATATAAATATATATATAATATTATATAATATATATATATATAATATATATAAATTATATTATAATTATTAAACTTTAAATAAATAAAGTTTAAACATTGAACTATTTAATTTTACTATTTAAATAAAATATAATTTATATAAAATTTTAATAACTTAAACGCAAATTTAGTTTTAGCAGAAAAATTAAGTTTTTAAAATAATAATAATATATAATATATATATATATATATATATATATATATTATATATTATATAATATATATAATATAATATCATTGAATTAATAATTTAAAATAAATGAATTTTACCTAGTTTAAATAAATAATATATTTTTCATAGAATAGTTTATATGAATATATGTATAATATTTAATAACTAAACTCAAAATATAGGATTATTAAAATATTTGTATATATATATATATATATATATATATAATGAAATTAAAAAATAAAATGACTAACCTATTTTATTTTTTACATGGTTAACCTAGCTCCATAAATATAATAGTAAAGTAATATTAAATTAGTTAAAGGAAGTTTGACTGGGGTCCTTGAGTCAAAAGTAGTTGTTAGTCTTTTTAGCCGTTAGAGTCTCTGCTTAGACTATTTATCTCGCTAAACTGGATCTGTATCTTCAACTTGTCCTGACGATGAACCACACTAGTTGGTTCGAAATGCATCGACAAATGATTAATGATGTGATTTCGTCGAAGATTCTCTAAACAACCTGTTGTTCTTTCTGAAGAGATGATGGAAATAAGGGAATTACGAAGGGAACAATGGACATTGTTGAACATAATAGTCTAGCTTCACCAGTAGATTAGGATTCTAAATGCAAGGCAAAGGGTGAAAGGGACTTTAGGAAGAAAAGGTCTGACCACACTAGTAAGATCCCTTAAGGGCAAGAGGCGGAGGACCAGAATCCATCCCACTTCTCAAAACCCTGACAAAAGCCAAATTGTTGTTCCAAATGAAGCTGAAAGACAAACTGTTATTCCAAATAAAGCTGAAAAACAGACTGTTGTTCCAATTGGAAAGGAACACCAATGGGCTAGAGTTCGTGTTAAAATTGAAAAGGATGATAAGATGGTTTAGACAGAGGCACCACCTTCGGGAGTAATAAGGGTTCTGAACTCGAAGCAGCACAATAAGAAAGCTCAAGTAAAGATCCTGACCTCCACGACTGCATGGAAGAAGGATACGAAAACGGGAGCCCTTCACAAACATTTGAAGCAGGGCCAACAAGAAGGAGAAAAGCTTAGGGAGCAAACGGTCCCCCGAGAAAAATATGAAGAACTGCAACAGCAGCTAAGGAACGTCAACTTATCTGAAAGCCAAGCTTTCAAAGGATGGCGAAGGGAACAAGAGAAAGTTGGAAAGGTAACTCATAGATTAGATGTAGTTATCAAACAAATGGATACATTGTGTTCCCTATACAATGACGTCCTAGCATGTAGAGCCCCTACCAAGAACTATGCCCTATTTCTAATGGAAAGGTATTTACAATTGAAAATAAAGGCTATTAAAGCAGGTGCTCCCATACAAATTAACACTATAAATGATTTTATAAATTGCTGTAAACATTATGGGGTGAAAGTGCAAAGGTTACTGTGTGAATTTTACTTGCATAACCTTGTACTAGAACAAGAGACCGAGATGAACCCTGGCCCTTTTGTTGGGGACATTCAATTGCAAGAATTTATCTCATTTGCAGTCAATCAGATTAAATGGCTCAAAGCCTACAACGCTTTTTAAAGACAAGAAAACATATTAGATCTATGGGTAAGAGCTGAGCCTAGGGACCCAGAACAGTTATGGAGGAGACATAGAAATCTCATGAAGGCTCTAGGAGTGATTTAAGCATTAGGACCCATGCATGAAGCAATCATTCGGCAGCGACTTGAATACTTTTCCTCTATTAAAGACCCTGCCGTTGAAGCAGCTAAATTTCGATATCGAATATCTAATCCGAGCATCCAGCTCAGAGACCATTTAAGTATGAGAATTTTAAACTTGTTGCTAACCGATTCCCCCTCTATGGAAAAATTATTTTGAGGGCAGGGCCATCCTAGTTAGGATATAGGTTCCGGAGTCCAATCATTTGGCATCCTGCACCTGGTTACCAAGCCCTGTATGAGATACCTGAGAGCCAGACAGGCCATTTCTTTGATCGCTTAGTTTTGCATCACGGTTGTAGGCCCTCACACGAGATTCCATCTCTAGCCTACTCACTCACTGCTTTGCATATGTTTTCATGAGGCCATGAAAAAGGGTAAGCTGGGGGGTGTGTGAAGTATCAAAGAAGGTATGTTTCGATGGTTATTTCAGCATCTTTTCATTATAACTTATAAGCCTTTTGCATTAGAAACTTAGACAATAATAAGAATTTATAACAAAACATGTGAGATTAATGGAGAATGTTGATAATTGTCATTCCTATGTGCAGGAGGGAGGAAAAAAAAAAAGTGGCCATCCCAAAGGAAAAGACAAAGATGAACTAACTGTTGTCCCTTTGACGGGAGACTACATGCATACCAGATCAAAACGGACCAACCCAGGAAAGGAAGTGGAGATACCAGCTCGGAGCAGAAAAGGGAAGAAGTGACTCAGGATTAACGATTCTGTGAATCCCTCAGGATCTTAGATCCTGAGGGATCACTATTTTATCTATTTCTGCATCTAGATATCTCCATCATCATCTTTATATAAGGAATAGCATTTTTGGCTAGAGGGGGGACTTTTATGTAATTTCTTTTAAGAAAGATAAAGACTATGATCTCTATGTTCTGTTGAAGACTTGAGTTACTGTAATTCTACTTCATGCATTAATACAGACTTGGTTACTATTTTATCTTTGAGCCTGGATTGATCTTAAGCAGTGTACCCCTGGAGGCTAAAGGCCCGGTCCTAGAGGACACTTGCTCTTGTACCATTACGCGTGGTTTCTATGTGGTTTGTTTATAGACGTGATTTGGTAATCCGTTGTGTTTTAAGAACGTTTATATTACATGCTCTGTTATGTTTAACTCATTTAATGTTCCTGCAAACAAAAGTCTTATATTGACGTTGTATCATGTTACCAATCCTTTAAGTGTTGATTAATCTCTACAGGATACTGTCAATCCATTACAGAGTTTTATGTGATTGTGCTTTAGCATTACAACAGTTATCTTGAAAAGTCTGATTTCACATTATTATTGAATCCTTGAATGTTACTGTTTTCATCTTGAGGTGCAATCGTATGCTTTTATTTAGAGCAATAACAGAATCAGATTAAGCACGTTGTGTTTATATGGTTTTAATATTATTTCATCGGTAGTGTTGTTCCATACTATGTGTACATCTTTTAAGAGCGAAGGATTGATGTTTTGATTGGAGTGATTAAATAGAGTTACAGCTTGACGAACTTGGTTACTACATATTTCAACTGCTGTTCCATTTTAGTTGTTGTTCCATTTATGAATTGTTGTTCCATTTTAGTTGTTGTTCCATTTCTAAATTGTTGTTCCATTTTAGTTGTTGTTCCATTTCTGAATTGCTGTTCCATTTTAGTTCCTGTTCCATTTCAATTGCTGTTCCATTTCAATTTCTGTTCCATTTCAAGATTGCTGATTTGCTATTTTATTTACTTGCCATTTCTTAAGGACGGTCTCAGGCTGTAGTGAGCATCAACATCTGCTACCTAGCTCTGAGACCTATGATCTACTCCCATCAGTTATGAAAGGGATGTTAGAATATTATATATATTACGAAGCAATGGAACACATAAAATATTGCAGAAATATAAACACAGAAAACGCACAAAACAAGAGAGACACAGATATACGTGGTTCACCCAGTTTGGGCTACGTCCACTTCGAACAACCAGTCCTTCCTTTCTACTATCCAGCAAAATGAAGAGACACAACCTACAACAAATCCGCTGTAATATCTTCTGTCTTCTCTCACAGTCTCACCTCTTTGTTTCTCGCTCACACAGAATACACATCTTTTTCACAGCCTCAAATACAATGCCCTCATACAAAGAGAGGGGTTGCCTTCTAGGGAAAAAAACCCTAAACTAAACATAAGTTATACCATTAAATCATTTGCCTAATGAACGACCCATATTGACTAGAAATTACTATACTTTTACAACGCAAATTTACAACTGTTTTTAGCTTCGGGGGCATTGCCGCCGAAACCCCCCGCCAGGGGGGGGCTCTCCCCTGGACACCCCATGCAGCAAATATTTTACGGGCGGCATTGCCGCCCCCATTTCGAACTAGGTTCCAATGTGGTGGTACTTTTGAATATAGAAGATAATCAGGCTCCACACCCAACAAATGATGGGTTATTGCTACTGAACCCTTGGCTAATGTGCTGTTCTATTTCATTGCTATTTCCTTTACTTGCTGTTTCATTTCTATTCATTAAGGATGATCTCAGGCTGTAGTCAGTGCCAACATCTTCTACCTAGCTCCCAAACCTTGGATTTGTTCTCATCAGTTACGAAAAGGATGGGTTATTGCTACCGAACCTTTGAATGATGCATTTCTTGGTATGATTTAGCCTTTTGAAGTAGTTAAGTTGTAGACACACATCTATTTATTTTTGTAGTTTTTAAACAGTTGTACTACGAGCATTACTCCGACAAGTGCTAAGCCTCAGATTGAGACACTCTTTGAAATAGCAAGACGTTCCCGGATTGACATATTAATGTGAGGTAACTAGAGGTGAAAGAGACCCTTTTTATAGCTCTACACTACATACCTCAAAAAATGTTGTTTTGGGGGTCAAAAAAGCTCTGGAAGGTTAGGACACGAAAAAATTGCTAAAAATAGTATACATTGCTATTATTAGGGAAAAATATGAAATCGACTAGAGGTGTAGGTGGAATAAGTGCGTTGACACCAATATACACCTAGATCAATCTTCTCCCTATGGAAGTAATGGTCTTGTTTGCGCGGATAGTCTCCATGAGGTGAGAAATTTGTGTTGAACATGTTCCCTAGTGAACCGCTTGCCCTCGTAAATGAGTTGGCTTGCTTTGATAACTCGATATTAGTAGACCCTCTACAGGAAATTATTTTTTATTTGTGTATCTTGTCCTATCAGTTGTGGATTTTTCAATGTAGCTTGGGTTAAGCTCTATTGGTGTTAGTTGCTTAGCAACATCGGATGTGTCCATCAATGGGGGAAGTATGTTCACAGCTGGTTCACTTTTAATACTAGGTGAAGGCCAAGGAATTGTGGAATGATGAGATTTAAGGTGTTCATCCCTAGAGAGTTTGTGATGGTATACAACCCATATCGAAGAGGGTAAAGTTTTCGGTGGGGCCCAACGAGGCACTTCTTTTGTAAATGTAACAGAAATGTGTAGCCCACCTAGAACCTTTGTGGCACTAGATGTTGATCATGATGGTACTTGTACTTAGCATTACATTTGTCTAATAATTCATGGAACTATTGGATGATGTGTTGAATGCACTCAATAAAGTTGTTAGATTTGTCAACTTTGGCATAGACATGAGCCAAATCTACCTGAGTATATGAAAATTCTATGGCCACACCAATGCTACATATTGGCTAGAATCTAAATCCCACCTGAAAGGGGCTATGGCTAGTTGAGGTATGGAGAGCTCTATTGTAACTATGTTGGACATAGGGGAGGCTTTCATTCCATCTGGGTGGATGCTTCAAGTTGTACAAAAGTAGAATGTGTATGATCATCTCGTTGATGACCTATGTTTGTTCATCGGTTTGGGGTTGTAAGGTCATGGACTTAGTGAGTATGATATCTAGCATCATCCAAAGGCTTAAAAAAAATGTACTGAGGAACTTCCTATCCCTATCGGAGATAATAAACTGTGAGACCTTAGAGTTTACCCACATGTTGATGGTGTTGAAAATTCATTAACCAAGGGGATCACCCTGATATGAAGTCCCAATTATACCTCATACCATTTATTGTAGGAGTCCCATCTAGTATAAAGGCTCGGTTGCCAAATCCTTAAAGATATGCCTTGGCTCTAGCTGTCAGCAAAGGAGAGTGATCCAATGGTTTCTTTGAAAAGAAAGGGAGGTGTGCCTGGTGAGTATCAAGTACAAATTGTGTCAAATTTCTTCTACTACAAAGATGGGAGAGAAAGTGAGCCTCTAAGTGGGAGGTAATAGTACCACCTAGGAAGAGACACACATGAGTTAGAAATATCACCACCCATCAAAATATTCCACAATGAATTTGATGGTCATTACAACCAACATTGAGGAAATATTTATCTAGTATCCCATGGAATAATCCACAAGGATGGGACAATGATAACAACCATTGCAACACATTATCACTAAGATAAACACTAAAATAAGATAGATAGTTCAACTATATTAGTACATGTGAAATAAAACATGAAATATAATACATAGTATATTCTTACAAACATTCATATTCCATGCATGAAGAAAATGTTAGCGTTAAAAAGCTTCTATTATTAAGAAAAAGTTCCAAGACACTTTTTTACAATTTACATCACTAGCCCCAATAGAGGGACATTGGAGCCACTCCTCACTCCTCAGAGAACTAGCTGATCTCTCTAATTCATTGTAGGAGGAGACAAAGGGAAAATCCCTTTGCTCATATAATAAGGGATTATATATAACCAAGGGGTTATACTTCCCCTTTGTGACTCTTTGACTACCCTCATGACTGTTCAACTTCCTATGAATTTTCAACCTACATGACTCTCCATATTCGTGTGTGTACTTTGGGCTTCCACTTTATAATATATTTGAATATAATAACATGGTCCACAATGATGACATGGAATATGAGGCACATGGTAAGACATGACATGGCACTGGTGATGTCAACTACTTGGATTTTGTGGTAGTGTCAAGCCATTTATGCTATTATGAGTGATGTCATCTTGAAAATACTATTGTCTTCGTCCTCATCATGGCTTCGTGACAGGAGTCTTCAAATATCTCAATACTTGGGTTATGGTCATGAGTTGGTGTCCTTTTTCCTTTATAGATCAGCTTGAATTCTCAGCTACAAGAATATCCTTTGTATGTCTTCCTACATCTCCTTCTTCATCATCATGCCATGTTCATGTATCTACAATTCACTCATGACAAGACAACATCAACTCAAAAACCTCTTAGCCTAAGATGATGCATTCTGGTCCAAGGACTAAGATGAAACTATGTTACAAGTTGGGAAGGGATGGTTAGTGAATTCTCATTGTGTAGTCCGAGTAGACAAGGTTGAAGCTTGAGGTCTAGAACTATGCAATGCATAGTTCAGGCTAGGCTGAGATGCTGTCTTCTATGCAGTTTTGGAGATGAGAAAGTTTGGCTAAAGGAGGGGCCACTGTGGAATATTTATGCATTGCTATGGAGAGGAAGGATAAATAAATTCTACATAGTCCTTGGAGACAGTCAGTCAGGATGAGGAGCGAACCACTGTAGGTAGCTTCTGTGCATTTATGGAAGGGAAGGCTGACTGAAAATATTGTGCAATTCTAGAAGGGAAGGCTGGGTATTGGGCTTAGAAATTGTACAACGCAGAATTCATGGGAGACAGGAAATGAGAATTGAATCTATCCAAGGGTCAAGACCACAACCTGCTGACTCGAACTAAGCAATTGGAAGTCCAGGCAGGTTGTGTGAAGCCAAGTTGAGGGGTCAGAGAGATTCTTCAAAAAGGTTATGTATTGGACCATGAAGATTGACAAGTGAAGTGATGAAGCTTCAAATATGTCTTAACACTTGGAATAGTTAAAAAATCAACATCGTTGGTCACCCATGACACATGAACAAATTTTTTTCTTATTTGTGCCCACTTTATGACTAGTTACAATAAGTGTGACACCTAAGATAAACTTTATGATGACAATCAAGACACTTATGTTGTATCATTTAAAAATTTGTGAATGAGCTCAACAGGTGTTTATATGGTTAGGAAAACTCACAAACATAAATATGAGCCCTTCAAACCACAGGAATGAGCTTATGCATAAAGTGAAACAACCCGTATGTGAAAAGATGACATCTTCCCTACCTTGCGAAAGGGAGCAAAACACTTAGAGAAAACACATGGAATGAAGTTTAGTGTTTCTAGCCATACATTTCATTGAAGGCATAATGATAGGAGAATGATATACCGTCCTTTATAATACACTAGGAGGTGCATTTCAACTTCATGAAATGTGTGCTTTGTTTTTCATACCTACCCTCCAAACGGTTCTGAATCAAATGGAATCTTCATGTAGTTATGATCTTTGATATATTATCATACACCAAGGTTCCTTGGTCTTCTTATCTCATGATAATATTTTCTCCTCATCTCATTAATTGTCATCTAGCATCTCCTCCATATTCATCACCTTCTTCATCCTCTTGCCATAGTGTAAGAGAGTACCTACATCTACAACTCACTCATGATTAGACAACATCAATCTAAAAAAACCCTAGCCTAAGTTAGAGAACTTGTATTCATGAACTGGGAAAGGATTGAGTGACAAGTTGGTGGAGAAGGCCTAGTGACTAAAATTTCAAAATCTAGGTAACCAAGGGTCGATTTTGATCACTAAGGTTGTGCAGTGCATGGCTCTCGCTAGATCGAGGGAAATTTCTCCACAATCCTAACCGGGAGAAAAAAATTGCATAGTTCCGAGTGAGGGAAAAAACTGCATAGTTCAAGCACATAGTGGCTACTGTGGGATGGGTCCCTAGGAAGAAAAGCTATGCAGCTTCAGGAGGCAAGGGGGACTAAGCAGCTGAGAAGCTTGAGGGACAGAACTGTGTAGTTTCTGGAGGCAGTGAGCTATGAATAATATAAACATTGAAACAAGAACTGATATTGTTACCCGTTTTGTAGAGATAGCAAAAAAGTGACACAATTTTGAAAAGGGGTGATGCAGAACACACATGTTTTTCTTAGAGCATAGTTTTTGGCACTATAATTTTTTTTATGTACATTGCATTTTAGAATGGTAGTGATTTTGATGTTGATTTAAAAAAGTGGTAATTCTACACCATGCCCTTTTTTTAAGAGGCCTTTTTTTTAATGTATAAAATGTAAATAATTATTTTGTAAATTTAATAACTTTGGAAGTGGTCTTTTTCTTCATATTTTCTTGTTTTTATTTTTATTTTTATTTTTTGTAGTGAGGTTTTTATTGTTTTGCATATTAAAAGAAGGTCGATATTTTGCATTTTTGATATTCTACATATTTATACATCGTTAATTAATTTTTCAATCCACATGAAATAATTGTCTCT
>APFE031613989.1:202460-213098 GCA_000404065.3 Pinus taeda
CATTAATTCTTTTAAATTTTAATGTTTTTCAGGGTCATGATAAAATAATTTACGCCATTATTTCGAAATGTTGAAATTTTACTTTTGAAAAAAAAAGTGTTTTCCCAACGTTAACACTTTTTGTTTTGAGGGTGTTTTTAGGACAATTTTTGCCCAAAAATTCGGTTTTCACTGCCATTTTTAAAACATGTTGAGAATTTACCCAAAAAAAAAAAAGGCGTTATTCCAGCATCAACACTTTTCGTTTTTAACATTATTTTTGATGTTCTTTTGAGGTTTTTGGCGAGAGTTCCTGTTTTGAGTTTATAGTTCTCGTTTCAAAGTTTACATTGTTTATGTCCAAGGGAAGGCCACTAGAGGAAGTATATATGTAGTTTTGGAGGCAAATGTGGGATGGGATTCTTACGCATTGCACATTTCCAGTAGGAGAGGGAAGATATTGAAGGTTGAATATGCAAAGTTCACAGTTTAGGAAGTTTGGATGAGTCTAGGTTGCTAGGAATCATTCGGAATTTAGCTAAGCATGGGATCAGTGGAACAGATGTGAAAAGTGATAGAACTTGACTGTGACAACACACTTGGATACTTGGTGATAAAATGTAGATCATCCAAAACATATTAAAATATACTTCTCTTAATGAAACAACCTTTGTGGAAACCTACGATAAGTGCAGCCTCGTCGATAAACTTTGTGAGGATAATGACGAAACTTGTGTAATGATGGGTGAAACTTTGGAAATGAGTGAGAATCGTGTTTATATGATGAGAAAAATTCACTTTAAAAAATATTTCCCCTTGAAGCAAACAAAAACTCCCCTTTGCATGAAAAACGATAATTCCCATGCCCGAAGACGAAACTTGTTATATACAGATAAAAGCATGAACGATGCTTGAGATCTAAGAAGGGAGATTAAATTCACCAACTAACCAATAGGTCACTAAGGAACAAATGATCATAGGATCCACAGCAGGCTCAAAAATTCAAGTGTAAGCCAAAATTTTGAAGGGTGTTGCAGCTGCTACAACACCACACTTTCTCAAGGAAGAGCTTATCAGTGGCTTTTGTTGTGATACTTTTCTTGCAGGATGCTATAATGGCATTCTTAGAGAATCTGTCAATGACCATGAAAATGTATTGGAGTCCATGCTTAGTAGAAGCAAGGCTTGATATGTAATCCTTTGAGACAGATTCCCAAGGCTAACTAGGAGTAGGCAGAGTATATAGGTGTTGCTTCTTGATGGTCAGTTATGTAATGGCGTAGGCAGTGTATGATTTGATTTACTTCCAAACATCCTATCAAAGGTTTCCCCAATAAAAATACTTCTGCAACACTCCCATTATTTTCTCTAATCCGAAATGTCCAATGAGGTGACTATAGTGTTCTTCACAAATCATCTTGTAACACTCGCTTGAAGGAACATAGAGGTGTCCTAGGTGGAGTACAATTCACTCTCGAGGTGAAAATTAGGAAGTTTCTTGCCTTTTAAGAGCATCTAGTATGAGTTCCTGAATTCTAGATCACTCCTGTAAATATTTGACCACCCTAAAGTCTCATCTTCACAATACTCGAGCACAGTGGTTAGCACCATGACTCATGTTCGGCTAAGGAAATATTCAACATTATTGGTGCTTCCCCTCCTATACTTAAAGTTCAAATGGAACTATTCCAAGTATGTGGACCATTTCTAATTGTGATCATTTTTCAACCTTCCTTCTGTCTGTATGAACTGCAGGGGTCAGTGGTATGAGTGGATGATCATTTCCTCCCCCAAAATGTAATGCTTCCATTTTTAGCAGGACTGCACAATGGAATACATCTCTTTGTCATATGGGGGATTCTTTTACACTCTTTCTAAAAGTATCTCACTGTGATATACTACTAGATACCCTCGCTGACTAAGAACTGCACCAATAGCATAGTTAGAGGCATCTTTCTCAAACTCAAATTGTTTTTACAGTTCTAGTTATATGAGCACCAACATAGAGAAAAGATGATTCTTCAACTTGTAAACACCTTCTTTTGGGATTCAAACCAAAATAATTTTTCTTTTGATCCAACCTTGGTGACTTGACTCAATGACCAAGTGATATGAGAGAACCCCAACATGAACCTGCGGTACAAATTGTCAAGACATAGAAAATTGCAGAGCTGTACTAGAATTGTTGGGGCTAGCTAATCTTGAATAATGTTTATCTTAGATGGGTCCACATGTACACCCCTCTCATTAATGATGTACCCCAGATATTGAACCTGGGTCATACCAAAATTTCATTTCTCCAGATTGGCACACAATTTGTGTTGTCGTAGGGTTTGGAGGACCTGTCAAATATGGTGTAGGTGCTCTTCCCAACTCTAGCTGAAGATCAAGATGTTTTCCAAATAAAATACCATGAATGAGATGTTGAAGGGTTGTAAGATGTTGCCCATCAAGCTCATAAAGGTTGCAGGGGAACTCATCAATCTAAAAGGCATGACCAACCATTCGAAAATTCCCTCCTTAGATACGAAGGCAATCTTACACACATAAAATAGTTTTATTAGTACCTCGTGATAAGTAGACTTCAATTAAATCTTTTTGAAATATTTGGACCCCTTGATCTGGTCCAAAAGTTCATACATCCATGGGATTATATACCTATTCTGGACAGTGATCAAATTCAGTTCCTAATAGTGAAGATAGAGTAAGTGTCATGTTTTTTTGTACCAACATGATCAAGCCCCCATAGGGTGATGAACATGGCCTCATGGGCCCCTTCTACAACAAGTCATAAATCTACCTCTTGATTTCATCATTCTCCGTAACAAAGTGTCAATAGATAGGGTCATTGGGTAGCGACACACCGAGGGACATATTGATGGAGTCCTTAACCTCAGAATGTAGGGGTACCCATGTGGGTAAGGTGAAGATGTCCCTATACGCCTTCACGATCTTGTCCATCTGTTGTTTTCATGTAGAAGATCACTGTCTATAGGCCACATATTTGGCCACAACCTTCTTCTTGCCCTGAGGGTGAATCATAAGGAAGACAAATTTCCTGGTTGTGGAATCATCTTACTCCATGGATTCATAGAGATCAAATAGATGAAGCTCAGCAGTGCTACCTCCAGTATCATATACAACATATTGCCCGAAGAAGTAATAATAGTGCAAGCCTTAACTCATACTTTGCATGGCACTTCCACAAGTATGTTTTGCCTAGTAATACATCTCAAACTTCAGGAGGAGAAACATCACACAATACCTCATTTACAAATGGCTTGATGTTCTAGGGAAGGTGACACTACTGGTTGACATAGAGATCTCATCCTTAGTGAGGCCACCTAATGGTGTAGAATTGTGGGTGTGGTGTGGTCGGTAGGCCCAACTGCTTCATGACCTCTTCTGAAATGAGGGCATTTTGACTTCCACTATCGAAAATAAACCGCAGTGGAGAACCCTTCACCCACATCTATGACTGGAATAGTTGCTCCCACTCCTCTAGATATTTAGGCTCAATCTTTTGGATCTAGTGGTGGTAATGATGGCACTGGCCTCCACATCAATAATTTTCTTCCCTTTTTTATTCCCCTTATCGGGTTCTCATTTTGGGTTGAAATATGCATCTGATTCGGAAGATTTTAGCTTGGAAACCAAAGGCTTCTTAGATCAACACTCACTTGTATTGTGAGTGGGAATCTTATGGAATTCACACCATTTCCCTATTTCCTTTCTTATCTTCAAGGTGTTTTTCTTTTCTTGTGGCATCAGCGGGTTATCCTTGGTCACCCAACCTTGGATTTGTACTTTCTTCTGTGGTCTATGGGTGCCTTTCCCTTGCTTTGGATTCCTAAAGTGTTGCATCTTCTATTTAATTTTTTGCTCGTTCTTGACAACATATCAATAGGTGGCACCAAGGGAAGATATTTCCACAAACTCCATCTCATCTGGGATGTACTTTGTGTAGACAATCATGGTACTTAAGTACCAAATATTGCTAAAAATCCTTGATACCCAAATTCATGTGAAGTGTATGCCAAATATTTGTGAACTCTAGTACATATTGGTCCCTTCCCTACCAGAGCATTGTCCACTTTATGTATTTATCTTCATAGCTCATGAGAAGGTAATATTATTCCTTGATGGCATCTCGAAAATAGTTTTCAAGTGGGTGTAGCTAAAAACAATGAGGATTCCCTCTCGTCTCTCTATTCGTAGTAGGTTTCCCACCAGTCCTTGACATGGGGGGTGGATTTTAGGAGTGAAAAAGTAATATTTTCCTGATTGGAAAAGTCATATAATGAAAAATATCCTTCGAACAAATTTAACCATCTATCTATGATGTTTTCATCTATTTGGCCTTCAAATATTGAAAAGTCAAAGTTCATTTGTACGTTAAACGAAGTGGAACCTCTAGAGTGGTTATTGGATGAAGATGTGTCGCATGTGGTTAGTCACCGAAGGATATGGGAAAATTTATCCATCATCATGTTCCTCTGTCACTTGAGGGATTCCTCGTAGAATATTTTAAAATGATCTCCTACTCCCTTGACTTTCTTTTCTTCCACCATGGGAGGTCGTCAAGATTTGTGAGGCTGGTTTTACAAAGGTTCAACCAGTTTTATCCCTAACGCCTTATATGGTGACCTCGTCATGGACATGCAAAGAAGATAGAAAAAAGAGTTGACTACTTTGATACCACTGATCCAGAATTATACATGAACAAAATAGAATACAGATACAGACATAAGCTTCGAGATTCTATAGAAATAAAACTTCAGTTCATTAATAACAAAGAAATGAAATATGTTTACGTAGAGAATGGAAATAAACTAGCTCAGGTGATGGTAGCTTAAATATGAGAAGTGTTTTGGTGGCTACATGCATATGAATTGTGTTACAATGAGGCTCAAGGGTGTTTTAATTACTCAACAACAAGTTAAAACCCTAAAAAACAAAAACCCTAACCTCAGGAGATGGAACACTAGGTGTTTGTGGGTCTCGTTGGGGTTAGTTGGGCAACCAACTTCTTGGTGTTGTAACTTGGTCATATGATATTTGTTTCATACATATAATACTTCCTTAAAAATATCTATCTAAGTACTACATAAATCACCACTGGAATTTTCCTACACCTATGGACCTACTGTGAACCTCAAAAAAAAGTCATTTAGTGGGGAGTTCATGGCTGAAAAAGCTATTAAAAAAAGTAAATGCATCTATAATCAAGGAAACAAATGAAACCAACTAGAGGTATAGGTTGAATAGTTGGGGGGCCACCAATATCCACATGGATCACATTTTCTTCTACCAACTGGTTGTGTTATGCTACTCCTGTTAAGAGATTTTGATGTTTTTAAACTAGTGTAATATTTTATGCAATCTAAATTCGATACTAAATCACGATATTGCAATTTTTGATACATTTTTATTAAAATTGACATGGATAGAAAATTTTCAATTAGATAATAGAAATATAAATAAAGTATAAACTTACGAGAGGTGGAGAGGGAGAAATCCACAAAGGACTTTGAGCAATATGGAGAAGCTAGAATTTAAAGAATTGACCATTTGATATTATGAGATTTTCTCCTTGCATTTGAGAAAAATCAACAATAAGTTTTTGTGTACATACCTAAAAATAATTTCAAGAACCATTTGAAATTCAATATAGTTTTCAAGCATTTTTTTAAGAATAAGGAAATTTCATGCATAAAATGTATACTATGAACTACCATAACTCATGTGGATGCATTCTCATGGATAACTTGAGATGAATATGCCATTTTGTGTGAAAATAAAATTTCAGATAAATTTTAAATCATATTGGTACTCTTGTAAAACTAAGCGTCAATGCATTTAAATAATAATTGCACTAATTTTCATTATTTCGGAAATAAAAAAAGGAATTCTACCATATCAGTGCATTAAAATAATTTAGTGCAATGATAAGTTATCTTAATCAATATGTGTTACTAGAAAATTCACTAGTGCCTTTTACTATGAAATACACTGATGTTAAAAAATAAAAAATAAAAACGAAATAAAACCTATGAAGCCACATAATACTTTGGAATAATAGAACCATCTAGAACATCATAATTTGAAAGATATGGTGATTCACTAAAAACCCTTCATGTTAAAAATATTAAATTTTACGATTGATTTTACTTATAATTTTTTTTTTCAATTTCTGTTAGATTTAATTAAAATCCAGAAAAAATAAAAACCCTCCATAGAAAAAAATATATGATTAATTTTACTAATAAAAATTTACTATCTTTGTGCATATTTCGATTTAGTTAAAATTTAGATAAGAAAAAAAACAAAAACAAAACAAAACAAAACAAAGCAAAAAGAAAAAAACACAAAAGAAACAAAAAAAAAAATTAATACTGACCTTAAACACTTCTTCTTTCTTATGTGATTCTAAAATTTCACCTTAGGGTTTAACTGCCTCTAAAACTTCACAATTAGGGTTTTTAATTTTATACATTTTATATTTAATGGATTTGTGCTACTATATATAAGGAACTTGAGATGTAAAACAAAGGGACCACTTATTGCATCGAATCCAAAACGTGTCAGCCCTATCTGTTTAAACAAAAAACATAATTTTTTTATCAACGCACTCTGTGTAATATAACTCACTGGTGTGCCTCTGACAAATAAAAGCATTAAATCCAAAAAACTTGTCTTTAATTTTTTATGTTTTTCATTTTTTACTGTGATGGTGGTGCTTTTATCATTACATACTGTACCATCATAATTTAAAGTTATTTAAAAAATAATAATTTTACTGTGAGTGCTCAACAATTAAAAGCATTGGTGTATTTACTAAATTAAACACATTAGTGTGTTTATGCACATAAGCTCACCAACTACTAAATGTCTTATTAGTTAAGAATTATGATTTATTTATAAAATATATTTAATAGCTTATGTATTTAATGGTACATGTTATATATTGATAAACAAATGTCTCCGAAGTGGGCAAGTGAAACAAATACTGATCGACACAATGATAGCACATCCAAAAAAGCAGAAAATGTATGTTCTTTGATTTTTTTTATACTAAATTTATATGTTTGAACTATATGTAAGTTTAACTAATATTTATTGGTTAGTTTATTTCATAGAGTGTCACAAAATGAGGAAGCTTGATCAGAGTATTTTTGATCTAAGTGCAGAAGACTGTAAAAGCCCAATGAAAAAAATGCAGAAGGATGAATAAGGTGTATGAAAAAAATACTATTCAATATGATTTATTTTTTAATCTTCATTAAAAATATACTTAAGAATATTAGAGAACATGTTTCAAACAATCTACTAATTCAAATATGTTTAATATTTGAAAGGGACCAACAACAAAGGAAAATAGTGTCTTCATAACAAAATGAAAATTATAGGAACATGAAAACTGATGATGAATTGGTCCTTAAGCTCATTTGGAGTGGTGCTAGAGGTTAATGAAAAGGGGGGGGGGGGTGGTAGAGATATAATGGAACTAACATATAAATGTAATTTTGCCTTACAATATACAAATCAATCTAATAATTTCAAGAACCCACTTATATTTAAATTATAGGAAGAGTTTCCAGAGCATTGTTTAATGAGACTTGTCAGATTTGCAATACCAAAAACATGCAACAACAAAAATAATCATCCAAAAAGTAATATTCTTAATTAGGATGCCTTTCTAGAGTTATATGTATATATTACTGCAATTCATTTATTTATTAATATCAATTTTGCTAGATTTAGTTTTCATATATCAATATGAAAATAGATTATTACTCTTTTAACAAGATTTTGAAAATTCTAAATGATCAACAAGATGATATCTAAAACATGCTAGTAGGAATGTCCAAAAAGGTGTACAAAGAAATGGTGAAAAAATGGACATAATTGCATCACAGAAGGAGCCATCTCAACAATAATGTGCTTCAAATGAATGTAATTTTTTAATTTTTCTATTAGGTACTTATAAACAAGTAATTTAGTATTAAATATTAATTTTTAAGTACTTTCTTGCAGAAAAGAAAACAAAATTGAACCCATTTAGCACATAAAACAATACCAGAAGGAATAAAATGGTTGATATTAAAGTTCGTGAGTAATTGTCAATATTTCCTTATAGCAAATTAAGATTGTATATTTAAATTTGTTTTACAACAACCATCCTTGAATATATTTAAATAGGTTCTCATATACAAAGAATAGCCATCAGAAGAATTCAATGGCATTGGGTTAAATATGGGTTTTCTGTATATGTTGTCATATAAAAAATTAATTATGGAATTTGTAAGTATCTATGTTGTTTTACATCTCTAAGTTCATAACTAATATATAAAAAAAAATTCCTTTATGTTAAATCTATGATCTATTATGGGGTATAAAACTTGTAAGAAACAAAGCATAGAACTGGGCCAATAAAAGTGTTACTAAATGAAGGCATCAGATTTAGTTTTGGAATGATGTGTTTAGTTCAAGACTTAATTCTTGATATTGTACATTGGTTTTCAATTTACATTGATGTATATTATTTATTTCATTTTTTCATTATTATCATGAATGTGGATACACTTAGTACCCTTCATTTTTATTTTTGTAGATGGAACTTGAAGAATACGAAAACAATCAATGCAATCAACAAAGAATTCATCCAAATAACCCAAGTCATGGAAGTATCTCAAAAGTTCAGAGTAGTTCTAGTGAAGAATGATGATCTCTTGGATATCAATAAAGTTGTTGTATTTTATGAATTAATTGTCTGGGAAAATAATACATTTTGTTTAATGTAATGGACATAGTGTCCCAATTGAAAGAATATCAGTAACTATCCCATTTTTTTATGATAAAGATCCTCTTATTCGTGTATAATAAAATACATTTTAATTTATTCTATCAGGTATGTCACTATGTTACATCATTGATTAAATATATGGATGATTAAATATTATAATGAAGAGATGCAAACTATGATGATATAAAGAATTAATCCAAACATCATCTACCAATGTAATAATCAAAATTTAAGTTATATGAATAATATTATAACATATATGCAGATTTTTCTATGGATAACAAATTTAAAAAATCATAATAATTGCACTCTCACAGGTCGAAGTTTTTAAAAACAAGAAAATTGATACGAGGTCATCACATATTAATGCACACCACTTTGAATACAAATTGTTCAACAACAATATTTATAATAATAATAAATGGTATCCCTATGCATTCATACACACAAAAGCCTAGTGCATTCATAAAATCAATCCACACTAGGAAGATATACATTTCATGCACCAGTGTGATTCACCTTTAATGCATTGGTGTATTAGACTACATAAAAGCATCGTTACTGCAAGATGTTTTTTCCTTCCCTATTTCCTTTTATGAAAAATAAAACATTGAGGCTTTTTTAAACACATAAACACCTAGGAATTATATACTTTTCAAGCATCGCTGATCTCATGGTACTTGAAGATTCGTTGGCATCAAACACGTAGATAACTAATGCAGTTTTGCATACCACTATAATGAATGCTAGAGAAGTGGATCAATCTACATCATAGGTCTTGCCTGTGTTAGAAAATTATATATTACGGAGTAATGGAACACATAAAATATTGCAGAAATATAAACACAGAAAACACATAAAACAAGAGAGACATAGATATACGTGGCTCACCCAGTTTGGGTTGCGTCCACCCCGAACAGCCAGTCCTTACTTTCTATTATCCAGCAAAATGAAGAGACACAACCTACAGTAGATCCGCTATAATATCCTCTGTTTTCTCTCACAATCTCACCTCTCTGCTTCTCGCTCGAAGAACACACATATATCACACAGACTTAGTACAATGCCCTCATACAAAGAGAGGGGTTTCTTTGTAGGGCAAAAAACCCTAAACTAAACATGAGTTCTACTGTCAGATCATCCACCTAATGAACGGCCTAGATTGACTAGAAATTACTATACTTTTACAAGGCAATTTTACATCTGTTTTTAGCTTCAGCGGCGCTGCCCCTGAACCCCTGCTGGGGACTGCTGGCCCTCAGACCCCCCAGCTAGAGGGGGAATTAGCCCCCCCGAACCCCCGCGAGGGCGCAAGTCCCCCCCACGTGGAGGGGTGTACAAACTTCCTGGGGTATACATTCGGCTGAACCAAAGACCTCTGAACAATCATGCTCCACACACAACAATCTCCCACTTAGAGAATGATTGTAGCAACTCCATCGCTACTTCATTTGTTGGACAATGGCTCCTCTTTGTACTTGGTTGTTTCTCATCTTCATCGTCATCCTTGAAGACCAATTGAAACTGAGCATATTCTTAGTTTCTCCCTGGTTACAACTTTTGTTAGCATATCTCCAGGATTCTGGCTAGTGTGTATCCTTTCCAGCTTCAACTCTCCATCTTCCAATACTGATCGTATGAAATGGTACTTGAGCTGTATGTGTTTAGTCCTAGAATGAAATGTTGAGTTCTTTGCAAGATGAATGGAACTTTGGTTATCACTATATAACGTGCCCATCTCATGCTCCTTACCCAATTCACCCATAAACCTTTGTAACCAAATCATTTCTTTACTAGCCTCTGTAGCAGCAACATACTCTGCTTCTATTGTTGAAAGTGCAACAACACTTTGG